>NQIM01000047.1:0-139101 GCA_003426235.1 Xylaria polymorpha | reverse complement strand
TTTGGCCGCGCCCTCCGGTTGTGGCGGCCTCCGGCTGCGTGGCTAAGTCTGTGGCTAGCCCTTCGGCCCTAAAATAGCTATACGGTATTAGAATATAGCCGGCTGTTTTTATTAAAGGTGGGCTTTAGTAGGCTGTATTTAATCCTAGGGGCGCAAATCGGTAAGGTATATAATTAGCCTATTGTAGTAAAACTAACCGTATTTGTTTTCCTTCGATTTTTTTTGTTCTTTAAACCCTTTTATAGGTTTATTTATACTTAACGTTAGGTTTTCTGCTTTATTACTTCGTAATGCAGAAAACCTACGGCCATATAAATATAGTAGGGCAAATAATAGTACAAAAACACCTGTCCCCAGGCAACCGTTCCTTAGTTAATAGGCTACCTTTCAGGTTGCCACATATATAGATCCACTTATCCGCTACAATAGGTACAGAGGAGACCAGTTAGCGGGGCATCAAATTCGGCGTGATCGTTTTCCATTGGAGTCCGAGTATCTTCGCCCCCGGCCTGATACGACCGAGTCCTATCCTGGGTACCGGCTAACATTACAACACGCTTATCTGGTAGTATAGCGAGGATAAACCCATATTCAAAGTAAGCACTTACAAGCTACAAGAGTAACGACGGATACATGAATCACGGTTATCCGAACACTGGAATGAGGTAAAAGTATAAGCACCAACAATGAGACTAAATTACGTTTGAGATAACCAACCCAGCCCACTGTGTGTTCTCAAAAATATAAACGAGTGCCAGAGCCGAGTGAAACATGATAAGTTGCCTGCCTTATCATTGCTTACACATACAGCGTCATTCGATAAAACAATTATTGACAGCATGCTAACTGCATCCCCGGGTTGAAGGATTCATCCCAAAGCAGCCACACATGCGGCAACGAAACTCATGACCAATGGATATGGAAGAACTCCTGGTGATTGCGGTGCGCCTAATATACCTCCGAACCGATGAGAAGCTGCGGAGGCCTTGTCGTCAGTGCCGTTGGTACCGTTGCTGCTTGACTGGAGATCTTTCGAGGGATCAATGCAATTATCGGATTTCTCGCAGACGGCGTTATCAAGCCAGTTGACTACAAGGCTGCCATCCTGAGTGATGTTCTGTGCGATATAGTTTGCGGTGATGGCGCCGCAGGTCCCACAGTTGCAGGGAGGGGAGAGTAACGAGTGGGTGAGATCCTTGGCTTGACCGAGTGTGAGGCCGTCGGGTACATCCTTTGGGTATACGCAAATTGCTGGTTCAAAGGATCAGCATCCTCGGAATTCACATAAGACATACAAGCCCGACATGGAACGTTACGCATGAAACATGAACTTACTGCCTTGTGAGTTCCAGTTGAGATCCAGGGGACCGACACCACCAAGGACAAACTTGGAATCTTTAAAGAGGCAGGTGATGTGGGAATCGTTCGTATAGATGGTCTCGTTCGGTAGAGTAGATTGCATCATGACGTCGTACAGGAGTTGAATAATGGGGTGACCATCGAGACCGTCGAATGTCTCAGTGGTGCATTTTGTACTCAATTCTCCAAAAAGTTCTTCGAATAGGTTGCTACATTCGCAACTGGGGTCTGTGTCGCTTCCCAATGTGCTAGCAAAGAAAGAGAAAAGCAAGGACATCATAATGATACCACGGAGTACTATGGGCTGCGTCATGGTTCTAGGATATTCTCGGACTTTTAGAAATGGCAGTGAGATAAAAGAACCAACGATCAGGGGAGTGGTAGCGAAGACAATAACTATGGAGGAAGTAATAATTTGGTAAAGAGATAGCCACGGTAGGGCCGCGGGACTTGACTTATATATACACGATGTGCTATGAGTCTGATGCAGTTGTCGACCATTAGGGCTGTTCCGCACATCGACCAGTAATTAGTGCATAGCCTGCCTTTTGATGTGTAGTAGCGTCGTTAAACCGAAGAAATACAAAATATGTTACACATTAAAGCAACCTTGAAGTCGTGCATAAGTAGGACAGCCATATTTGTTGATGGGGGTCGAGCTGCATGATCGGTTCCTACCTAATGTAAGCTTGGATCAAGATGATCCGACTCGGCGCAGTGGGGGCCAGGAGCTAGCATTGTCATCTTTGTCAGCGCACATATGTCTGTGCTAGAAACAATCCATTATAACTACTCAACACAATTCATACGCTGAGAATTCCATATCCTCGTAACAAGTGCTTGGAATAGTGTTCATATTCAGGTAGTAATTCTGTTTTGTCAAAAGGGTCCTTGATTTCCGATTTTATCTTTTAATATCAGAGTACACCACAAGTCAAGTATTAATACTTGACTTGACTTACAAGTAACTTGACCAAGCAAAGCAGAACAAAAGATTTTTATTTCTTGCAAGTAATTTTGCTATTTTTTTAAAAAAGATTTACAGGGGTATATTTAATAAGAAATATACATTATAGTTTACTGTATGTTATACCACTTTTCGATAGCCCACGCCATAGTACGCCACAGTACGCCACAGCCTCACATAAAAATATAGCCTTCCCTTCGCCCCCAATTTATAGGCGTTGCTCGGGCCTACCCCTCTCCGGCTGGCTCCGATTGTGGCCTTCTGCATGAGGCTCGTGACCCTCGTCGACCAATAGCTGCGGTACTTCTAGCTCTGTGTCTTAGCCTGAGGCTGGAAGGCGTTGGTACATGATGTGGGCGGGATGACAAACCTTTTCAAAAATTCCACATTATCGCAACGATTTCTAATACGATTACAAAGGAAAGAAATGTATTCGAAAGCCTACTTCTTGTCGAACCAGTAGGTAGAATATAACGCTTTAATATTGGCTATTCTGGTCTGATTGAATTTAGGTATCTGATGTCTATCGTGTATAGCGTTTCCTTAATCAGGTAGAACTGTCAGATTTAAGGGGTGGAAATGATGGCCCCATTGAGTGGATTCTCTACCTATACCTATTTAATATAGCGCGTAACAAAACGCGAAAATATAACTTAATATATAANTTAANTTNATNAATTATNAATTNATTNNAATTTAAATTTGGAAATTTATTTTTAAATTTTTTAAACAAATTAAAAAAGTTTTTTATAATATTTTAAATATTTATAGGCTAACTTATTTTAATAAAGCTTATAAATTTTAAGCCTAATTTAAAAAAGCCTATAAGTTTTTTTTTAAAAACCTATAAGTCTTTAGCAAAACTTATAGGCTTTTCGTAGGTACCTATGGGTACCCATTGTCTAACCCTACATCCCTAAAGTTTATGCTAGTTTCGATCGATCTCTTCACTGGGTTTCCCGGTAAAGAAGATCGGTGCGTCTAGGTCGAGGTTTTCCCACTCCTCCATCACACGGGGCTCGTAGCTGATATAGTCATTGGCCGGAGCTGAGTCAATAAGTTATTACTACCAGACTCAGAGCGCCCATCAAGTAAAGAAGTTCACAATACTATACGTACATGCGAGAAATCTAGTTCCTTGTCTTCTATTGCTGATAGACACTCTCAAAACTACGGCGACTATCAAAGATGAGTACAGGACAAAGGCAAGGGCTGCTCCGAGCAGAATACGGATTTTCGGGAGCCAAGACCGACGATGGTTAGAGACTACGTCGCCATCTACCAATGCGGAGTCTTCCTCTGGGCTCCCCCCGGACTCCTTGTCATGGCTATCAATAGGTTGATAGTATGTCATTCTGTCCGTAGATTCTAGCTATTGATGTTGCAATTGTGCTCTTCGTCTTTGTTGTAAACTGTTGTGTTGTCAATATTGTTATATCTAAGAACGCGAAAGAGTGAGAGAGAGAAGAGAGTCAGTATTGCAGAATGGGTAATGTTCAAACGTTGAGATGGGGCCCGATTACCCAAGGTTTTGCGTCAGAGATTAACGGCCAGGGTGTTCAAGAAGAACAAGTAAACGTCAACGCCTCGTTCTGGCGATAGGATGCGTCGGAGCGATCTAAGATTACCACTCCGGAAGGTGGTGACTGGCGCCCTTACGATTCATTGACGCTTATATCACGAATTTGTCACGTTCTGTACGTTTCTCTATACTGATAAGTAGACGCATACTCAGACTCATCTACCATTTCGATACTAGATAAGGAACATTGTTGAAATAGTCGTAGCATTGTCGTCGCTGTCATCCGCTCCTGCAATGGCGGTGATGGACCCGAATCACGCGATAAGTAGCAGCCTATTGCACGCAATACATAGAAGCCGATATCATGCACTATATGGGATTGCCTATCTCGGGCGACATGAGCTCACTTGTGGGCTAAATGATGCGTAATTACTTAGGCTGTGTCATAATGTCCGCTTTGGGGAATACGAAGTGCTGTAGCTTGGACTGGGATTCAGTGCGTAATTATTTGTATGGGCTGGTGAATGCGTCTCATAATATATATCCCCATTCGATTGCCAACTTGTCATATCCTGTTCACATTGCTCATCTTCACCAATCTCCCTCTCCCTAATTTCTTCGAGCGCTCACAGCAAGCAATATAATATTCACTAAGCTCACACAACAGTTCAATCTCATCAAAATGAGATTCCTCACCTACATCACGGGATTTATGTCCCTAACGATTGTATCTGCCATCGCCCTGCCCGTCCAAGCGGACGGTAAGTATCCGTGAATCTAAAAAAAAGCATACGGCTGATTTTGTAGCAGGAAGTGTCGTTATTTTGAGGTCCTCACTCGATGCCGATACAGCATACTTCCAAGCCGGCAGAAACGAGGTTGTCGCGGTGATGTGGACCCTTATATACCGTTAATACTCTACGGAGTGTTAACGGCGTCGTTTTTACTCCGTGACAGAGGTTGAAGGCGTTGAACAATCTAAGCGTCAGTTTTAAGCTCGACCCAAACTGACGCTTGTTACAGCCAAGCCTGGCGGTGAATGAACTCGGTCCAATGCATTGTCTCATCATGTCAAAGACCAGCATAGTGTAGGGAATGGGGATGAGAGGGCGAACACGAGCTCCACAGCCGGAATATCAAGTAGATCGGATAATTCGGTGTCAGATAGCGTAATATATTTCAGAGCTAAATCGGTTAACATTACGCCTTACTCTTGAAGTTCCCCTTGGATGTACCAATACAACCACCACTCCACGACGCCTATATGATCGCCGGTAGCCGTAGCAGCAACTAGAAGGGATGTTCATTGACGAAGGAGCCCCAGAAAAGCAGTAGCTCACGAGATAGGGGGCACCAAGCTACCAACGCATCCACGATTATATAGACATCGCGGAATGATCGCATAAGCCGACGAGGGTAGTCCAGGAGTCGAAGCGTAGTTATGATTCTCGGAGCCAAACTATTGGCTCCCTTGTGAAGCCACAGATGAGGTATTACTCTGAAAGCTACCTAACCAGTTTCTTCCAGACGAAGCTCGAACAGCTCAAAAGCGCAGTAACACCAGTATACGCGATCAAACTTCCATACCCACTACCATATCCAGCACTCGCGTGGCCCTTCCACGGCAGACCATTCGTCAGGGCCTCGCTCAGGGGACCCGAAACCAAGCTTCCAATGCCTCGCCCAACGCACAACCATCCAAATATCATCGGAGGATCAATAGAGTCTTCCACTTCGCGATTTCGTCCTAAGGCGCGCATTATACCCGGCCAAGTCGAAGTGAATGACCCTGCGAAAAGGCCATATATCACGCAAAAGACGTACAGCACGGTGAGAGAGGAGGACAACCCCCAGATAACAAAGACGCCTATCGTCGCGCCCACTGAGGAGATCAGGATGCAAGTGGTAGCCGGAAGTCGGTCTGTTAATGTCCCCATGATAACACACCCAAGCGTAGTTGATAGGTTAATGAGAAGCACTGTTAACGCGGAGAGGTATCCCGAGGCCCCGAGAAAGGTTCTTGCATATGTCGGCAAATAGATGCTGGGTACTATCAAGTTGAACAATATTAGTAAAGCTTATTATTACTTCCCAGTGGATCTTCGTTGTCAGCAATAAGAACTTACTAAAATGTCCTGTCCCTTGAACAAGATTACCCAGCTGGTAGGGCGCAAACAAACCCGAGAACAAGAATCTCAGACCCCATGGTCGCATTGCTGTCGAGTGGCTGGGTGGCAGGCGAGGTTTGATATATATCGAGAGCGGTGCACAAATAATGAAGAGAGCGATGCCGGTTGCCCGCAACGTGGTCTCATGGCCGAACTGTCCGAGCAATCGCTGGAGTATGAGCGGTATCACGGCACTGGCCAATCCTTCACCACTCCAGACAATGCCGTAGGCCATTCCCTTGCGCGCCACGAACCACTCGTCAATGTAAAGGATCGTTGGACAGTAGGCCATAGCGCCACCGATGGCGTACAGAACACCTTGGAGGGCGATCAGTGTATTCGTCGAAGTGGCAAGAGACGCGAGAGACAGCGCGAAAGACGCGATGAACAGCCCAACGGGGGTGGCAAATCGCGTGTAATGCGGATACAAGCGGCATAGACCGAGTACGACAGGCGAGAATAGGTACAGTATGCCTACTCCAGTCGTTCCAATTACGGCAATGTTGCCCGACGAGGCGAACGGGGCGTGTTGGCTGTAGTAGTCTTGGAACACACCGAATGAGAACGCGTAGCCTAATCGATGTCAGTCGAAGAGCCTTAAGACCATCAATTTCCTACTAAGGCTTGAAAGGAAACTATATTTCTTCCTTTACCACGTAGGCGAAGGCGCAAGAATCAGGCGACATTTATGATTTGACTTTTCATACCGAAGATCAGCGCGTCAACGACGAAGCATGCTGCGAGGAAAAGCCACGCTTCTTTGCCGCCGTCGACAGGCGGCAAGGAGAACTCGGGATTCCTCGACGCATTTTGATCATCCAAACTACCACTCATCCCCTCCTCGGGAGACCCTACCCGGAAATTGGCTTCGTGGTTGGCGGCGCCAGCAGATGGGTGGGAAATCCTGATAGAGCTCAGTTCAATTGGTCCTTGGGACATCCTCAATGTTAATTCTGACTTGAAAAAGAGTATATGTTTAACGTTCAGATGAATATTTGTTTATTCGTGTAGACTAACCGTGTGCCCCCCCATTCATCGTTTTATCTTCTTGGGTGCGCCCTTACTAAGACCTGGCCGGTCCCGGAGTCGGGAATGGATAGTAAGGTCCATCAGGACATTTCCGACTAACCCTTTTCCTGGTGCTCACTGTTCTTCACCAACACGACTGCAGCACATCCTGAAGAACCAAAAATAATTCCAATTGTGATTTAATTACGAACACTGTTTATCCTTTGAGAGTCATGAACCTCTTGCCTCACCAGACTCGTGAATTAGATAGGTGGATGGGGAGAGATGGACTTTCGTAATGGGTCGGTCTATCGCGCATTGATAGGTGATGAAGACGGGGGCGAATAGAATAGCGGTTGTCATTACAGTCAGTATTGCTTGAGTAACGAGAGTTAGGACAATCGATGTGGTAGATGGAAAGGAGGATGTCATCTGTGGCCCCAATTGTAGATCCCCTTTGATACGCAAATCGTGAGTACATGCTATTATGCAGTATCCGCATATGTGGGAAGGTACGATGGAACAGTGCATAGAGATACATCGAGAAAAAGCAGAGAAATTGCCGACCTGGGGAGTCCTGATAGAATAACTACTTAGTAGGTACTTTAGGGGCCTAAACTAGGGGCCTATGTCATAAAATACAGCTAGGTATTAGCGGCTACACCACGCTATTCCTCGTTTGGAAGCTCCGACAGACCAATCCCAACTCACCCATCACGGTGAAATCAGGATTGACATATATTGTGAAGATTGTGACACATCATCGAAGCCTTCTGCAGTCTTCGACGAAGAATGGTCGGCTGAATATGGTCATACCGCCTATTCAGTCGCTTTAATCGAGAGTCAACTTCTTGGCAGACACAATGAAGGGCACTCTAGGCCACACTTCAAATGCGGAGTAGACATTTGGGGTGCGAAACTCGCTCATCCATCGCACCATCGCGACAGGCTGGCCTTAAGACGCCTACAACCAGGAAAAGGTATATAAAACGTCCCTTCTCGGGACTATCATGATTCCTGATTGCTAGACATATATACCGGCTGTCTAGGATCAAAACGCTGCTTGAGATGTACTGGCCCTTCCTATCCCTCCTTGTACTTCCTCAATCTCTATTCGCCATGAGCACCAGCACCTCTTCCTTCACACTTGAAGCCAATCCTGGCACTGATATCTGGCGAAAGCCACCCTCGACGAATGCGTGGAATGGTGAGTGTCTCTTACCCCCTCTCTCTTGACTGATACCGACGGTTTTATGACCCAATGCCTGCTGGTAGCCAACGCCATCACCAGAACCATCGTGACCCCCTCATCACAACGACTAACCGGGACTCTAGCCCCCATATCACGCACCTCCACAGGGCTGCTGAAGAAGTTCCGCTCAGCGCGCGTAACATTCTGGGCCCCATGGACCGAGCGCTACGACCAAGCCGGCCTCGTCCTCGGTAAGGAACTCTCATGGTCATCTCATCTTGTCTAGGTGGCTTTTGGAGTATGAAACAACCGCCTGTGTCTATATAATGTGTAAAAGCTTTGAAACGCTTCGCAGATCACGGTCTCCATAACCATAGCTAATCTCGAGTTTCAGTGCCTCGACGGGCTTCCTCATCGCCCCCAACTACGGAGGCGCCGGAGAAGTGGCTTAAGACGGGTATCGAGTACTACCACGACCAGCCGCAGCTGAGCAGTTAGTCCCCCGGAGTCTTTTATCCCCCTTTTTGCATGTCTCAGAGCCCTAAATTGCCTTAACGGGCATTTTCTGCTCCTGTCACTCTTGCATGCTCCCGAAACCTTGTGTATTTCTTACTATAAGTGGACATTATTGACTCCGGTGTTATAACAGCCGTCGGTTGCGACCGTTGGGCGGACTGGAGTATCGGCCCGCTGACTAGGCCTGTCAACCCGGAACGCGGCGTAACGCTCGAGGCCGTTCGTGAGGGTGACGAGAATGGGCGGTCGGTCTGGATCTACCAGGTCATACTTGACGAGTCTACGGGCGAGGAGGTTGAGCGTATTGCGCTGCGTGAAGTGTGCTGGATCCTCGCTGATGAGGAGGATGATGAGGGTAAGGGATGGGTCCTAGACATCAGCCCCCTGATCGCGCGGCCTGAGAAGAATGCTACAACGCCGCTAAGCGCCGAGTTTAAGGAGTTTACTGTCGTATGGGATTGAGAGTTGTTTTAGGGTAGCCTCTTCAGGGGCTAAGTAATACCTGTCGGCTATGGTTTTTCCATGAAAGATATACACCAATGCAGAGTCCGGTGAAATTATCGCGAGTAAAAGTTATATATGTTCAATGAACTGTAAAGAATGGGATCAGGCTAGTTAGGATGTTGTAGGTATGTTCAGAGCCCAAATGACGCGCAATTCTAATCTTAATCTAGAAAGTTCTTAGGCCGCTGAGATTGTATGACAGTAGGTAATATTCGCCACTTGCAGTTTGTTATTAATTAATCGACTTTCACGGACAGCGAATGGCGGAGGAGAGGGGCTTACCTAGTAACATGTGTATCAGCATAAATTCTATGTCATCTCTTGTATAGGCAAGGGGATATTGACGGTGCTATATGGTGTAGCCTCACGGGGGATGCCTTATTACTTACTCTGTTACATCTACAAACATTAGTGCTAACTAAACTCTTAAAATTCTCCAAATTGAACTATCTATCTACAATCGATCGAGGAGCAATCATTCTAGAATCCCACGAGCTTCAACCGCGTCTTAAAGATGATAAGCAGCAATAGACTAGAAAAAGAACTTAGCATCTGGCCCCTAATTCACACGAAAATAACGTCGCTCGACAGTCTCAAACAGCGCATTGGTATTTCGGCTTTTGTTGGCTTAGGCACGGAGTACCTATGTATGCATTAGCGCTGTTCTCTATATCGTGTCGGACTTGCATACATGGTCACTGCAGTTGTGGCATCAACTCTTCCTGAGACTCCGGCTCATACCGTAGCGGCCGTCCCAGGCCTATACGAGTATCGGGTGCTAATGTCACCTATCATACGTCTTCCACATACACGTACACAATAGCCAGTTACTGTGCCCTGCTTTTTAACAGAAAGGGATACATGCCTGTTTCGCGGCGGTTTCCATCAACTAGCTTATACCGAGCTTCCAACTGATGCATGAACTAGACATAGCACTCGCATACACATCGGTCTATAAATAGTAACGAGCTGCGGCTTTGTTATGCCGACACATGACTGCTGGACCGGACCGGTGTGTCCTGATACCGTGTGCTCGTTAAGCGTTGTATAATGCAGTCATGGCTCTGCTTGGGTAACTACATTGACCCGGATATCCGAAGCTCAGTGAGAAACAAAAACCTCGGCATTTCCACATTTACCAACCCATTCGCAGATCGTCGTCATCAATATAATTCATTGTATCCTTCTCTAACAAAAGTAACGACGGTTCGGGACCCCTAGCTTAAGAAGGCTTATCCAACGCAATGATGGTTCCTTTTCAGGAGAGTGCGCGCAAAACGTGATGAGTAGAGTCTACTCTACCTAGTACTATCTAAAGAATGTTCTCTTTGATATATCTAGATGGAAAAGCCGGCGGCTTCAGCATGTGTCTTGGAAGGTGCCTGTTTAGGGCTTCTAAAAATGTTGGCGGCGGGTGAAGGTTGTTCCGTACCACTCTCCACGAATTTGATGGAACAGGATGTATATTTCCAGGACAAACAAATACTTGTAAACTTATGATACGATCGCAAATCCAAGAACACGTAAATTACCCAGGAACGCTCGAATCAATTCGAACGCGCCCGCTAACCGACTTTTGAAGTCGGGATAACTGGGTAGTATTTTCGCGTTGTATATTAAGCAGGTACCTACCCCGAGTATGTATGGCATGAATTTCACAATTCAACCTAAAGCCCAGCATCTGATTCGTAGATAAAGGAAAACCCCCGAATCAATACCCTCTCCAAAAGCTAAGACTATTGCGACGTGGACTAGACAGATAAGATGGCGCCTCGCCAAACAATCCTGCCACTCACCTACCGAGTCTTCTTCCTAATCATCGAGCCGCTATCCGCGCTCGTGGGCGCCTTCTACGCACACTTCCGCCAGGACGCCTACCTGCGCCTAACGGACGCGGGCTCGGCGCCGTCGTCGACCATCCCGGCCGGGACCTCCATCGTCCTATCGCAGCTCGCGAACCTGTATCTCCTGTTCGCGCTGAACGAGGCCCTCGTGCTGCGGTGCACGGGAGACCTCACCGTCTGGAAAGTGGTGCTCCTGGTCCTGCTCGTGGCTGACTTCGGCCACCTCCTCTCAGTGAGCGCGCGCGGGTCCTGGATCTATTGGGACTTCACCCGGTGGAACGCGATTGACTGGGGGAATGTGCCGTTCGTCTACTTGGGCGCGTCCAGTAAGCAATTCTTGGAACCATTTTCTTCTTGTTTTGGCAGTTTTCTTTTTTGAGAACGAGATTTCCTGCTTAGGACAGAGGAGAGTATCTAGAAGCTCCTGAGACCCTCATAAAATACTCTCCAAATGGCTGTAACTGACTCCGAGTGTTGTAGTGAGAATCGCTTTCCTCTCGGGAATCGGTTTAGGTGGGGGCAAGACACCCCTCCGCAAGACTGCGTGATCGGCTGGTTTGAGATTGGGGTGTGTGGGGGAGCATCCATGCGAGTAGACTTTGACCTACCTAGGTAAGTAGTTAGGTAGAGGGAAAACCTGCTGTATGAGATTAGTTTTACCAGCCTACCTACAGTATTGTGAGGAGAAACTCATCTGAGCGACGCTGCTTTTAGCCCGAGCCTAGACTAACGAAGTCGAGCTTGAGCATTGGCACCTAATCTTACATAAAACAGAAATGAACATACCTACTTGCATAAGTAGATTTTGGAGCATAATTGGGAACACACAGTAGCAAACGGATACTTCGATGATTGTCGCCTTTTTGATGTAGGGAAAGCACTACAAAGCTGCACTCGAGACAAAGAGATATTAGATCGTTAAAGCGTGAAAGTGACCTCGTACGCGAGTATGCATAAGGTATAGAGCTCAAGACTTATTGTCGCTCGCACGCTTTTTTAATATAGAATAGAACCTATTCTCTTCTTTACCTTGAGTTCGTTATGATCGCACGGGAGTCGTACCCACTAGTCCTACAGCTATACCTACTTACTAGTCGCAAGAACGACTTACACATTACATTAGGGTTTATCTACGCCGTGCTATTGGTGGAATAATATACGCAACCTATTCGATTCTATAAACGACGGTCGTGCCGTCACTACAGGTGTGGACCACGACCACCATTCGCGAGAGAGCAGCAGAGCTAAGGCTCAAACAACCGGGGTGATTTCATTGTTTCCCCTGATGCTGCGGATAAAATTGATGGCTTTGGGGGATGCCCCTCATCGTGGCTGGATCGGCAGGGTGGGGTGGTAGTAAATATATGCACCGAGTACCCCTCCATTGTCGGTTGCCGCAAGATAATTGTAAGGACTGTGCTGTGTCTTTTGCCTAATACTACGATTCCTCCTGTTCCCCTTGAACTACCTGCCTTTAGCAAAATCTGTAAAAATGTCTAAATACGACCAGTACACCGGTTTCCAAGTCCACTCAGCAGACACCTGGACCACCTTTCACAAGAACAAGTTCGACGTGAAACCATTTGGCGACCACGATGTTGAGGTGAAGATTGAGTGCTGCGGTGTCTGTTCCAGTGATGTCCATACCATCAGTGGTGGCTGGGGTGACCAGAAGTTTCCGTTGGCTGTCGGGCATGAGATTGTTGGCAAGGCAATCCGTGTTGGCCCCAAGGTTACTCTTATCAAGGAGGGCGAACGCGTCGGTGTTGGTGCCCAATCATGGTCCTGCCTAGAGTGCCGCCAGTGTAAGAACGATAACGAGACTTACTGCCCCAAGCAAATGGACACATTTGGTGCTGTCTGGCCAGACACCGGAATCGTGACCCAGGGTGGTTACTCATCGCATGTACGGACACATGAGCATTGGTAGGTTGACATCAGTCACGATTCCGTCACGATAGTTCGCATCTCTGACGAATTGCGAAGGGTATTCCCAATCCCCGACGCCATCCCAAGCGCTCTCGCAGCACCGATGATGTGCGCTGGTATCACGAGTTACAGTCCGTTAGTGCGCAATGGGGCGGGGCCAGGCAAGAAGGTCGGTATAGTCGGTCTAGGCGGTCTGGGGCACTTCGGTGGTGAGTAATTTTGGAGTAATTTTCTTCTTGTTTTGGTAGCTTTTCGAGGACGAGGTTTCCTTTTCGGGCCAAGATGGTGTCCGAAAGCTTCTGACACCCTCACAAAGCACACTCGAAATAGTAATAACTGACTCCAAGTTCTCTAACCTAGTCCTGTTCGCCAAGGCCTTGGGCGCCGAAACCTGGGTCATCTCTCGATCTCATAGTAAAGAGGCGGATGCGAAGGCCATGGGAGCGGATGGGTTCTTAGCAACACAAGACAAGGAGTGGAATAAGGACCATCTGATGACGTTTGATTTGATCATCAGCACAGCCAACAATTTCGGCGAAGGGTTCGATCTTGATGCATATCTTGCCCTTTTAGACGTCCACGGTAGATGGGTATCCGTCGGGTTGCCTGAAGATGCAAACCTTACCATCAAGCCCCAGAGCTTCATGTCAAATGGCTGCTTGATCGGGGCCTCGCATCTGGGCAGCAGAAAAGAGATGCTGGCGATGCTTAAGTTAACCGCCGACAAAGGCATCAAGTCATGGGTTGAGACGGTGCCGATCAGCGCAGAGAACCTGTCTACCACAGTACAAAGGCTACACAAGAACGATGTTAAATATAGATTCACGATGGTCGACTATGACCAGGAGTTTGGGGGGTAAACATGAGGATATCTGTGGCCTCTAACGAAGTTGCTCTGTAGCCTAAGGGGGGCGAAAATAGAGGAACCGCTAACAGAATAGGAGGTTAAGACGTGGTAAATAAGTGTAATATGAAGCTCAGTTTATCATATTGTTACTGTAGATATCTAGATTTTATGATATCTGTTCTGATGTTAAATTGAAATTGAAGAGCAATTGCGCCATGCCGGAAATGAAGAATGAATTCTAAAAGGGGAGGGAAAGAGAGATCACGGTTCTTCTTAAGATTCACCACGAATACCTGCCATCAAGGTACCTGTTAATTGACTGGCGGGGTTCCAAGGTTATTATTGGACCAGAGCCTGACAACCGACAGCCAACTGGTAGCTATCGCAGAAGCCCACAATACTTTATTTTTTCGGCTATGCTAGACTCCAAGGCCCGTGCACCGCCCACAATCACGAAACTCCCCTTTTGAGATATCTCCATCGAACTTTTCGACGTCTCATTTTCTCGACTCCTTCTCCGACATCCCCCTCGACAAGGCCAGAGACATCCGCAACCATGTCTATCAACAAGATCGCCCCCAACAGCTCGTCGCGCGCCAACCCATCCGAGCTTGAGACCAGCATTGCTGGTGCTCTCTACGACCTCGAGACCAACACGGCCGACCTGAAGGCTGCGCTCCGTCCCCTCCAGTTCGTCTCTGCGAGAGAGGTGAGATAACGTCCCAGCGTCCCAGAATGGCTCCCCTCGGCCGCGCTCGATCCTGTTCCACATCTCCTCTGCCCAGCCGACTTGGCTCGCGCCTCGTCCATCGATCGTCTACTGTGCGAATCTGCCGCTGCCCGTCTGCATTGCGACTGCGATTGCGACTGCTATTGTCATTGCGTTGAAGACGGGTGCTGTGCAAGGGCTATATAGCGAGATGAATATCATACAAGCAACAACGGAATAGGACGGGAAGCGGTCCAAGGAACACATTTTCAACGTGTCCTGGAGCTCGCCGGCTGACTTTGCGTCTGAATTAGATTGAAGTTGGCCACGGCAAGAAGGCAATTGTCATCTTTGTCCCCGTCCCATCCCTACAGGGCTTCCACCGGGTCCAGCAGCGGTAAGCTTCAATCCTTTCTTCTTTGCCTATTCTCTGGCAACCTCGTACTGACCGTCGCCGACAGCTTGACCCGTGAGCTTGAGAAGAAGTTCTCCGACCGTCATGTCCTAATCCTCGCCTCGCGTCGCATTTTGCCCCGCCCCAAGCGATCCGCCCGCTCGCGCAACACCCTCAAGCAGAAGCGTCCTCGTTCACGAACTCTGACCGCTGTTCACGACGCCATCCTGACCGACCTCGTCTACCCCGTCGAGATTGTCGGCAAGCGCGTTCGTGTCAAGGAGGACAACAGCAAGCTCCTCAAGGTCATCCTCGACGAGAAGGAGCGTGGTGGCGTCGACTACAGACTCGACACCTACTCCGAGGTCTACCGCCGTCTGACGGGTCGCACCGTCACCTTCGAGTTCCCTCAGTCCGGTTCCTCTGAGTACTAGGGTTAGTCAGAGGTAATGGACAAAACGGGAAATGGATGGGGAAACAATTAGTTATTCGGCATGGTTCTAGCATGTGCTACATAATGAATGATAGCATTTAGGGGTACTCAAGGGCCATCATTAAAAGGCACGGCGTTCTGACTGGTAGCTTGTGAATTCAATGGACAAGCTTCGTTTCCGAGCCCACATCCGCTCCCTATTGCTTTGTGCTATTATTGTAATTGTCATCTTTCAATTCTCTAGGGTATCGTAGATTTTTGTCTATTCCTGACTGATGCGTCCAATTCCAATGGCACACCAATATGCTAGCTCTCTCTTTTCTCTCACATCCTTTTCCTTGCCGGTCGTTGCGCCAACCTGGTCTTGCGAAGCTTCGCTTTCCCATTCCAATCGTACAAACATGGGTATCTCCAATACGTCCTCGTCCTCTTTCAGTGGGCTGAGATCCGGCTCTGGCTCACCTTCTTTCGTTAATAGTAGGGGAGGTGGTTCTATACGAAGCGACGCCGGCACCACTTCCACAATGATGCTGACCCAGTTACGCCCTCGTTCCCAGACCTTGCCCGGTTCCGCCTGATGTATGCCCTCATCGCCTCTCCGGCGCTGACGCTCCTTGTCCCCATCTCTCAGGACGTCGTCTAGGTACATATCGTTATCTGGGTTGGCGTCGATCTGGAACTCGGGACAGAGCACGGTGACCCTCGATGCGAAACGGCCTGGGGTAGTAGCTGGCGTTGCGAGCGTGACCTTAACGTCGTCGAAGAGGGCGTTCTTGAACGTTAGGAGGAACTGCGCGGGCTGTAGAGGCCTGAGCAAGGCCGAGCCTAGCGACGGGTTGAGCGGCTTGATGGAGATGGAGGGTATGGAGTTGTTGGCGACCAGTCGGATCCGCCACCGCGTGTTGCTCACTTTGGACTCAGGCTTACTGATGATGTGGCGACAGACGGGGCAGCGCTTCGACCGTTTGGTCCGCAGCAGATACGGAATGGGCCATAGCTGGTCTGCGAAGTGGGCGCCTTCTTCTACTTGGGTCTTGGCCTGGTCGCGGGTCACCGTGCCGTCCCACCCGTCCCGTCGCAGCTGCGATACGGCCGCGCTCTCGTCTAGATCGCTCGGCCGGAAACCCTCATTGGCCGAGTCGGCCTCTCGCATTATGGCGGATTTGTTCTTTTGCTTTAGTCCGCTCAGGTTGTTGCCCGAGTAGATGCTCATGATACGCGTCAGGGCACCAGGCGAGTTGAGGCCGTAGTCTCCAAGACCGGAGAGGCCGGCACCAGGATTGGCACTGACAGTCTGAGAGCCATAGAAGGACTTCAAGGCTGCGAATCTCGCCTTGTGGGTCTCCGGTACCGAGTCAGGCTTGGTAGGCGACGTGTCTCCGCTGACGACGTGTTTAGGCTGCTCTTCTCCGTAGCGCAGCTTTTGTAGCTGGCCAAAGATTCCCTGGGGTTTGTCGAACTTGACACCAATTTCGGACGAGTTCCAGTGGCAGTATGAGCAGGTTAGTATCCATGGACCTGGAGGTGTAGGTGTTGGGGAGGCGTTCTCCGCTGAAAGGAGAGCGGGTTCCGGGGGAGACTCGAGGGCTTGGACGGCCAAGGGGCCGATGCATATAGGACATTGGAAGCAACTGCGCGTGCAACTATGGTAGAAGTTAAGTCAGCTACACAATTTTCATATTTAGATGTAGGTGTCTATGCAACCAGCGTCAAAGCTGGATAAGAGATCAAACGATTGACGACGTTCAATATATGCCAGCGACAAAACAACACGTACCGATTCCCTTCGGTCTTTAGACTGCTGCTGCCCACCTCAAACAGACAGTTGGGACAGTAGATGGTCACGATTTCTTCCGTGACACAGCGGGGGCAACGGATCTGGTGGCAGACGTCGCAGTAGAGGAGATATTCTAGGGGATGTAGGCTGAAAGTGGAACGCTGCGCACGGGGATCGAAGGCGTGGTCATCGTCGCTGTCGTTCAACTCTCGCGCAGTCGTGGGCGACGCATCGTCGGCGGATCGACCCTGGATGGTGGAATCGTTGCAAGGACATTGTATGTACGTGTAGGGAGTGAAGGATGCCATTTATAGCTGTTTCGAGCTGCTACATCGTAGCAGGCGCGGCGAGAGCGGGCACCTGGGGCGTCAACGCGGCTCAGGCTCAGGCTCAGGCTCGGGCTCGGGCTCTCGGTCTGGCGTTGTCGCGATATGACGTGGGGCGTGTAAGCTTAAACAGTCAAATTGAGTTTGGCCGTGTAGGTGGACTAGACATATCAAAGCTTCCCGACAACGCATATGCTCTGCGTTTACTAGGTCGGTACGAGAGATCAGACAAACTGAGGGTAGCCCCCCCTAGCTGACCTGAGGGTAACTCCACTCAAAATACCTAATCACGTGCCAACCGATACTTGGCTAAACCGTTTACGGCACCTAAAAGATAGCGAGCCTAGTGAGCCTGTAGGGCGAACGGCGGATTAAAACAACAATATATTCGCTTTCTTTCCGGAGTAGGGGTCGGCGCGGAGCGCATGCCCCCCGGAGGTCAAAGAATTTAAAAAGAAAAGCAAAATTGTGGTTTTCGCAGCGTAGCCGCCTGGCGCCGAAGGCGACTTTAAATCTGTATATAAAACTGCTAGGCGGCGATGTACCGGTCCACTTCCCGTAGGTACTCTGTGCACGGATAACCTCAGGTAAGCATGGGGGGGGCTACCCTCAGCTTATATGTAGACTCGGTCGGTACCTACCCAGGTACCTACTGGTATCATTAGTGGAGCACAATACAGTGTAAGTAACCATATTCCAACCAATCAGCGGGGAGGGATTTCAGCTGGGTTCGATCCGCACTCAACACAATCCCTTCTCTTTTTTCAACCTTCACAATTGTCAAACTCTGCTCGCGAGGATTATTCAGCGAAAGTCTTAGGTCGCGAAGAACGCGATCAGCTTTGCGCAGAACAGAGGTGAGAGGAAAGCGCTGGAAACAACGTAAGTAGCTCAGAGACAGACAGACTATAAGATGCCTAAGGCACACCAGAAATGCTAGATAACGACCCTCACTCCGAGCCAGCGTTCACCACAAGCAAAGCAAAGCAAAAACGCGCTTTGCTTTGCTTTGCTTAACTTGAGTCAATAAATCAGCTTTTTTTTTTGCTTGAGGCAAATCTATTACTTGACTTAACTTAATTAATTGACAAGTAAATCAAGTAAGTGGGTCCCGATTTTAACAGCTCTTTTAGCCTTAAGTGCCTTCGTATGCCTCAATTGCCTCCGTATACCTCAATTGCCTCCGTATGCCTCAACAGCCTTCTGCCTCCATTGCCACCCACAGACCTTCTAAATCACTCCTAAGCCAGTGCTAAAAACACTGGATTAGTAGGTATTAAAATTAGCGGGGCAGGCAGCAGGGTTTGGAGTTTCTCGTCAAATATACCCTGTAAAAAAATTAGAAAAATCAGCAAAATTACTTGCAAGTACTTGCAAGTAATTACAAGCAATAAAAATATTTGTTTTGCTTGGGCAAGTAATTTAAAATCGTTGCTTTGCTTTGCTTGGTCAAGTTACTTGCAAGTCAAGTCAAGTATTACTTTGCTTGTGGTGAACGCTGCTCCGAGCGTTATATGCCTTGTCACTTATTACTCCGTTACTTCTACAACAACATCAATATCCCAAGGGAGAGGAGTCCACTACACGAACAACATTAAAGCTTTACGGAAATCTCGTTAATACTGCATTACACCGGACCGCCGTCCTAACCAAGTCGCAATTTCACGGGGTCGGAGATAGACTACCTTCGTAGTGTCAAGAATTGCAGCTCAAATTCTAACCAGATATCACGATCATATAAGCAAGGGCCACAGAAACTATAATTATAGCTGTATCTAATTAGCACATTTAGCCGTCGAAGTGATTACCAGTTGTTTGCTACAAGTGCTGGGTATTCATACAGTCCAACCACGGTTATTTAGATAAAAGAGTGAGAAGAGGTGGTCAATTTATACCCAATACCTTGATATTTAATATTTAAGTTCTTGCAGTTAAGTTAGCCTTCACAATGAAACACGACAGGCCCTTCTCTACACCCAGTTCAGCGAAGCGCCTCTACCACTCATCATCTGAGATCTCCGGTTCCCAAAGTTGATCGTAGTTGCCATCCGGGTCCTCAATCGATAATCCGATAGGGATCGTCTCGTCTATACCGTGCACTTCTTTCAGCGAGGGCAAGCGGTCTGGCATTAAGAGCAAGAACTCGTCGATTTGACCGTCGTATCGTGCCACCTTGCCTCTCTCACTAAATTACAACATTTGGAATTAGTTATCATTATTTAGCGTGATTTGCGAGTGGTTTAGAAGCTTCTAGGCACTATCTTAGCCGAGAAAGGAAAAGTAGTGCTCTAGAAGTTGCCAAAGAAAAAAATATGATTCAAAGAATTAATACTCACTATCCTCGGATCAGCAGGTACTCGAGGGACACTGGTAACGCGTCAACGAGTCTGAATGGAGCCTCCTGATTCTCGTTCACACGCCAGGAGCAACCGCCCAGCAGAAGCCCGATGCCGATACTGAAGTGTGTCAGCGACTCGAAGTCATGCATAGACCCTATTGTTGCTCCATATTCTCGCTATTGTAAGACTGGGGTCAATAATGTCCACTGATAGTAAGAATTGTCTATTGAGGCATGCAAAGGGGAGAATAAAAGACTCCAGGGGAGGACTTAGGAGACTAACTGTGCTTTGAATCCGAGTCAGCCCCGTGCTGATCTCCATGTCTCTGTCATACCACTCGTCTTTGCCTTCCTCCTCATCTTCCCTCTGATCATCTCCACCGATATACTCGTCGATATCAATGTCAATCTTGCGCAATGATGACTTGTGCTGGTACAAGGCCTTGGCAATTGTCTTTGCACATCTGGCAACGTAGCCGCCATCCTGATTACAACGACCGCCAGTGGTGAAAGCGAACTCTTCTAAACGTTTGGGTATTCCGATTAAGGGACCGATGACGTGTGTCCCATGCATAGAGTGGCTGACATAGATCCTCTTCAGATTTGAAGTTGCAGGTGGAAATTGATCGACATATCCTCCGTCATTGTCTGGTCCTACCGCATCTGTTGACACGCTCTCTGTGGCCGGAAGCCGGTGGAACAATCGCAACATGGCCAGGATATCGAGATTAACATAGAACCTTTCATCTCCCAGAATCATGTCGGATGTGGGAAGAATAGTAACATCACGAAGCTTCTTTAATTGTGTTTGGGGAAGCAAGCCGTAGTTATTACGGCGGAGGATATCCTCAACAATTCTACTGCCTTCCTCGTATTTGAGAATCTCGATATTGGGACAGAGCATCAGAAGAAGTGCTGCCGCGTAGTGCGAAAATAGCTTGTTCCGGTACCTGTAGAAGGGCTCAATTTCCCATCCCCGTCCGTCGCCGGCTAAAGCCGCCTCACCGGCGGCGACGAGCTCCGGCTTCATCCAAGTAATGATCTTGACCCACTCGGATTTCTCTGGTCCTTCGAGACCAAGAAGATCTGTCACCAATTGGGAGATGGTGTGTTCATGAGACACGTCTCGGGCGTGTTCTTTGGCTCTCAAAACTGCTGGTCGATCCGTCTTGCGCAAATACGTCTCATGATAATTAGGGTAGATGAGAACGAAAGACGAATTCCTTGACGGATAATGCAAGTTCGGGTTCTCTGATGTAATCTAAAATGAGAGAATATAGCCTCTTGATATCGTCATCATTACGGACTCGGATGCGCGTGTAGCGCCTGTGTTGCTGCGATTGAGGCTCCAGGGACATGATGAGAGACTTGACCGATGAAGAGTCTAGCTGAAGGATGCTTGAGGGTCAAAGGAAGCAAGGTGACTTTTTAGATTGTACTAGGGCATACTTTGTCGAAATAAAGGGTGTGTTTTATATATCTTGGATTTTTAGGCTGACGCTGTGTAAATGCGGCCTTGACTGCTTGGGTCAAAGGTTGCCTAAGGTTGCCTCAAGGCAATCATACCATTTCTCTATAACCGCTCCGCGAGGCCGTCACTAAACTAATTATTACACCTATCTCGCCTTCTATATCTTTATTTCTCAGAATAATACTAGGATAATTCGTGCAGCGGAGCGTGAACTTACCACGGATTCATTCCAGTCTTGCCCCTTCTACCGAGCTGGTGTAAAAGCGATTTATAAGAAGCTCCTAGAGAAACGTTGAGGAGCATTACGGTAGCAAGTACTATACAACTGAATTCGTGAAGCCTATGCATTTCATATCTTCTATGAGATACGACTATCACAATCTATTAAGGGTTGCCGATGCTGCAAAGTTGATCCGATCCTGATAGTCTTAGAATTAGAACATGATGGATGTTGCATGAATAGAGTTCACGAAGATTAGCCTTTGTTACTCACTACAATATGAACGTAAAGATTGTACATTCGTCATGGAATTTATTTCGTTCATGCTCGGCACTTACATACTTCAAGTTGTATATTACTACCTCCCATTGTCCCATTTTGCCCTAACAATCCCAGGCAAGAACCCCGTCGATGAAGTAGATGCATGCAGTACTTAATTATCCTGTTCATATAAACTGAAAAATGATATTTAATGACTAATAAAGTTCTAATGCAGCGGGTCCTAGGCTACAAATACAAAGCGAGGGGCAGCAGTATCTCGATCAGGTACAAGCTCTGAGAACTAATACGACGTATTACTTGACCATCTGAACACTTCTTTACTAATATGGTGTCCTGCCAATCAATTCACTTCGCTATTCACAGTCCATCGTTCATACTGTACATTATATTTGGTACAGCTGTAACAACTGACCCATCATTGTGACCGTCCATAGTGCAACAGGAGTACTTCAATCGGCCTAGAGAGAGCCTCGGCCGCATTCACTTTTTTGTGTCGGACTATCGATGCCCTGGGGAAATTCAACATATTACAACATTATATTTACTGTTGGTGGTATTCGCTGGATGCTAATACCTAGACATCAATGATCGACAGAAATTTACTTATTAGTTGATAGCATTATTAACAGTGAAATAGTCTTCCTGCTCCAACCCTCTCCCCGCCCTCCTTTGTTTTTTCCCATTCCTATCGGAGCAGAGCAAGGCATCGGCAACAGCGCTCTGAGGAAGCCGGTGAGGACCCGAGCGAATAATCTGGACCTCAATCATCCTGTCGAATGGTATGCGTGGCAATCTCCCCCTGTACCAGTAGTGACATTGCAAAGGACCTAACAGAACGCCATCGCCCAAGCCCCGCTCGGTGTTGGACATGCCGCCACCTACAGTACTCTAGATACCAACTACTGATAACAAAGCCTGGATTACCTGGTCAAGCTGTCTTATCGACAGCCCATCACCACTTTAGAGCATCGCAAAGTGAAACCCCCCGACGTCACGGAGCAGAATTGCAGCACGATTCCGTTGCACTACAGGAATTAGAATGTTTTCTCAAGGTGGGTGCCTTGATATCTATCTGCAGCCACTTATATATACCTACGGTTGGATCCGTAATAAGTACCCGAACTGGATGGAGTCATAATGTGATAAGACATCCCCGAGAAAGAGACATATTTGGTGCATAAGCTGGATGACGGCTCAGCCAATTAAAAGCTCACAGTTGTTCCTATAACTCACAACTCATTCGCTCGATGCTGTTGATACACAGCTGAAAATAACGCAGAAAGTGTCAACAGCGGAGAATCTTTGCGTTGCGGGTAAGTGATACGATGCGGTCCAATGTGATCAACAACGCAGGTATTACCCTCGAAATATCCAATTTGAATGGGCCAGCCACTGTGGCTCAAAGGTAATGAGACAGACTGTCACCGCATATCTGCACAGACGACGTTGTACAGTGTCGAGACTCGACATCACAGGTCAAGCCCGAATCTTGACCACTTCCTATTGATCCACGAACCGTAAAGAATGGTACCTAATATGTTCGATACGTTTCAGCACAGATGAACTAAGTTTTCGAAACAACTGGACCGGAGCTGAGCTAAGTGCCGAGGGTTGCATATTATGGGCGACGGCGGCCCGGATAACCAACCCTGTCGCACATGGCGATTGCATTCCCTGCACCACCGAGGCATCATTATCGCCCACTACATTCATTCTCACAGTGTCCGGTAAACGTACAAGTTTCGTCGTGCGGCTTTTGCACTGTCCCGGCTCGTCCTGATATTCGCGAAAATGGAACGATTTAAAAGTTCTATCACGAGTGATAGTCAGATCGGCTCGGGAAGAAAGACATCATTTCGCCCGACATACCTGGATGCGATCCCTTTCACGTATCTTGGGAGCGATTAGGAGCTAGTTCAAATGTAGCCTATTTGAACCCTTCGGAGGTTGGGTTTATGCAATCAGCCCAGCCTCGGCCGCAGCTTGCTCGGTGCGCTTTCCGGTAGGCTAGCCGCCTGCGTAGCATATACCTATCGGCCTCCGCTCAACTAGCTGAGTAGGTAGATTAGAAATTGTTTCGCTAGTTTTGATATCTTTTATCTTTCTTCGTATCAGTTCTGACTCATAGACTAACATTGGCGTGACTTGAAGAAAACAAGAACTACCGCACCAAGTTTATCAATGAAACACACAACACCACACGAACCAACCAACCAACCAATCTTAAGTCTTAACCCACCTTCCAAGCACATGGCACGGTGTCCTTAAGTGCTACTGCGTTCATTTCATCAGCTACGGCTGTATAAATATCGCATATTCTGATGTTCTCTCAAACAAGCGATATACTAGGGTTGAGAGAGAAATAGCTAGGAGACATCATAACTCCAGGTTGCTCGAGCTGCACTATAAAATGAATAATCCACGAGATCAACAGGCTTCTTTATGCAATGGAGTATCAAACAGATCGCATGAAATGGAAAACGAGGAATCCCCCGGCTGTGGTGAAATGGGATGGTGCGTCGAGGTCCACCAAGGCCTGGGATAGTCTTAGACGGGTGAGCACCAGTTCTCAGGTCACCATCGTCGATGCCTCTGGCTGAACTAACCGTACAGGACCCCGATCTGTGGTTTCGCGGTGGTGACTGTTATGTGTATCTTCATGGAAGAGGGCAAAGCCGTCGAGGGCCTGCCTTCAAAGTTTCATACTCAGCGTTGCTCGAAGCGAGGTTCCAGCCGTTGATTGACAAGTTCATGCCTGAAGCCGTTTTCAAGTCAAATCAGATGAACGCATCTAGTTATAGTGAAGCAGGAAGCTATCCTATGGGTCACATAAGGGCTCGGATCGAGCTTTTCATTCCGGCACCTGTCGAACTAGACAAAAGTCATTCTTACAATTACCATCTTGCGACACGAAATCTTTTCGCTTTCATCTTCCGAAGGTCAATGGTCGGAGAATGTCTCGGGAGTACCTTAATTACCCTGATGCATAGTCTACAGCAATTTCGCACGCCTGATGCAGACAACATTCAAGATCTCATGAGTTATATTGATGAAGAAGGGTATTTAGAGTTCAACGGCCAGCCGACTTATGCTTCGGCAATGCTTCTCCTAGGAGAAGCGTTCCAACTCCGAAACCTATACATCAAGGCATTTGCTCACTGTAGTGGCATGGGTGATCAATTATATCTCGCTTATGAATATCAGGTTGGTAGTAATATACGTTCATATGTACTTGTATCGCCCGCTGATAGGACGACAGTTCATACCTTGGGCAACTCGCGAGTTGATTCAACGCACACGGTTCGAAATGCATTCTAAGCTTAGGAAGGCCAGTGCCATGTTGAGAACATTTCTCGAGGACGAAACGCGCCGAATGAATATCGCTTTATACCCGGGAGTTCAGGAACATCTTGAATTGTTCCGAACTTTCCTAAGCGGATTTTACGCCATGCGTTTCGGCCATTACCCTCCCCAGATCGCAATATTTGATGCCAATGTGTTACGTGAGATGCGAAACGACTTCGAAGCCCTGTACGAGTTTCTAAGAGATGAAAGTCTGGAAATCTCCGAAACTACCCAATTTTCAAGCAAGAGTGGCATCTCCCCGCTGCTAAGTATCAAGTCGTTCGATCTCCGATATAATCACATAGCTCTTGCCTATCCTCTTCCGCTGCTCCCAGATCTCCCACGAAGGAAATCGTCTTCGTGGTGGAACGGGCCAACAAAGACGAGCCGGTCGAGACGAGCCAGTGGCTTAGTAGCATTGTCCAAAGCAACAAATTCGCATCATCAAGATGTGATACAGAACCATTTAGTCTCCGCGTACCGCAGGTTTGAAGAAGACCAGATCTCCTTCCCAATCGCAGCAGGGAAACTCGAAAGCCCAGGGCCCGTTGACGGCCGTAAGATTAGATGGGTCCTGATCTACGCAATCTATCAGACGTTACGCCGAGCGACAGAAGTGGCGGAGGAGATCCTAGATAGTACGGGGGTCCCATACCATCTATGTATCTCAACAACCGGCTTACCCCCGTGGGAATCAAGACAACTAGTTGAATCATTCGCGCATCACGAGTTGGACCGTGGCTCACTACCACGCTCCCGTCTCTCGTTACCAAGTTCGGGCACCAAGGCAGATAATGACGACTCCGTGTCTGCAAACCAAGCCACGTGGAATAAAAAGAAACTCGGAAATACCGTCTTCAAAGGCAATTTTTCGTTTTCAGGCTCAATATCTCGAAGATCTTCAGCATTGTGGCGTTCACTCATCCTACCCGCCAAGCACGAGTCAGCCCAAAGCCCATCCTATCACGAGGCTGATGGTGACGGGGCGAGCACCGAGGTCGAGGATGAGAAACTGGCAGCCGAGATGTCATCAACCAACCTAGACCGCCTGCCGAGAGAGAGGCCCATCAGTTGGGTTCCCGACTCGCCAAGCGGGTACAGTCATTCCGAAGCCAGGACTTCGGGAACTTCCGAGACGTATGTAAGCCGTGGTTCGCCCAAGTCGCCAATCGAAAGCTGGAAGAGCGAGCGCGCTAGTCTCTGTTCGCAGCTTGGCCTTCATGACGTCAACTACGGCATGAGCCCGTCCAAGTGGTCGAAATCGTTGCGCGTTGACGAGTGCGAATATCGAACTATTCGACCTCATAGCGAGAGCCCCGCTGCCCCCCCAACAAGGAGACGGCCTACGAGCGTTTACGAGGATCCCCGCAACCCGCTGCAGCCGGCACCACTAAAGATCTATAAGACTGAGGAGAACCCCGCAACAGACCTCAACATCCAAATGCCCTCACCCCAAGCGCCGACCGCCTGGGATTACATCCAGGGCGTCATGGAAATCCAAGCCAGAACCTTCGAATCGCATGTTGAGACAGAATGGAATCAATCCACCGACCCCGGGAGACTCGACCAATCCAGGCCGGATACACCTATGCCAGCCTCAACATATAGACGTGCGTCTGCGATGTTTTGAAGGGAGATATGATTCAATTTAAAACGGTGACGGCCACGATCCTCGTGCAAAATTGCCATGTAGGCTGAAATCACAACACCTGTTGCTGATACCTATATCTGGGGTTTGCTCAATGCCGTCGTTTCACCACCCATGCCACCAACCTCGAGTGAACCATGTCGCAGGTTTTATTACAACTCAATTGCCTTGTGGGAGTCTGGGCGCTATTAAATCTTATCTTATTCATTGCCGTCTCACTTTTACTCCACCAGATAGAAACCTAGAAAGAGTGCGAACGACACACTACTCCATGTCAAGAAGCAAGTTGCTGCAACTGGAACGTCGCATGCACAGGCAGCACCATCTTAACCCATAATTCATCATACTATCCTTTGGCTCCAGATGATGCCCATTTTATTTTCTCTTGTAATCGATTGCTCGTTACCGCCCACATTAATTAATACCCAAAATCCAATATTAGCTTTCGATCTCGCATTAGAGTCCGTGTGCTCATTCTCGTTTCATGTTCATAGCGTGGAAGCATCGACAGACCACCAGGGTAATCCATTCATTCGCTAACGCGCTTATTCGCTTCGCTCGTTCAATGTTGTACATCATCGAGTATCTTGTTCCCAATTCTTTGCTTAATCCCGCTTAACACCAGCTCCAGCCGCAAGGTTGGTAACCAATTCGCTGCCGAGCTCGTAGATCATGAATGTCGGGGCGATGAGCCAAGCGCCACTGTGGAAAAGCAATGTCAGTCTCGTCAACTTACACTCCTTCTATCAACCAGTCGTGAATCGTTTTGGGTACGAATTTAGGGTTGGGGGTTTTGGGGTAGGACTCACTTGGGAATAATCCACAGGAAGAGCAAGTCCCGTGGGGAGTTGTGGCCAATGTTATCGAAGCCCGAGTAATATTCGCAAAGCCCTGTGAATCCTCCTTGTCAGCCATGCCTGCTCCGTTCTTCGGCCACCAGCCATATTTACAATCCCCACGCTTATTCGCGCGAGAGAGGGGGGGTAGAGGTAGAACGAGAAAAACTCACAATATAGCACCGTCTTGCTGAGGGTCATGATGGCGGCGCTGAAGGCGACGAGCACGGCGATGGCGGCCTGGCGCCCCACGACAACCTTCTTCCCGCCGACGGAGACGGCGTTCTGGTAGTACACGAAGGCATAGTAGGCGTACATGACGGTCTCGACGACGTTCAGGAAGCCCTGCGCGCCGGTAAAGCCGCTGTTAGCGTTGAAGGCCTTCCAACCGTACACGTAGTCGACCTCGCCGTATAGCGCGTAGGGCGCCCACAGTGGCCAGTGAAGGTCACCACCCGCCATCGTCCGCGGCCGCATTAGCACATATCCGCAGTCCCACACCACGAGTGGCAGCGACACGGCGAGCCAGAAGAGCGTGAATGCACTCGGCGCGTGTGCGTACACGGCCGCCGCCGTGGATGGGCCGGCGTTGCCCTTACTGGAGGATCGCGTGGTTGCCATTGTTTTGGTTCCGGACCCTCTCTTCCTTCCGTCGTCTTTGAATTCTAATTGCCGGCGCAGAATTTATTGGATGTATATATATATATATATTATAGGTATATATATATATCCCTCTCCTCTTATTCGTCTTCCTGGGTGCGATTCGGCTTGCGGCTTCTGCGGGACTGGTCGGCGGTGGGGATTCGTCGGCTGTCGTATTGATCACCCCTAGACAATTCGTTCTAGTGTGAGACGTTACCACGGTATCTATGTGGCGGGCCTGGTGTTTTCAAGCGGAAGTGGTGTAATTGGAGGCGGGACGGACGTGGATCATGGAGGCGATCATGGGGAGAGGAACGAAAGAATGTCTGGGGTCTCAAGCTTTATGCAACAATTAGGATGTGGAGCAATGCTACCTACCACCAGGTGTACTTTCCATACTAGACACTGCAAGAATTGGAAGCGTCCTGGTTAGCCTGGGTACAGTACCTATTCCAGATACTAACCGGCCTCGCCTCGTTCTACCTATCCATAATGGTATGCACATTTTTGGCAGCTCGTCTGCGACGAATCGACAAATGGTGATGTGGGGGGTTTTTGGGCGGACGCCACCGGCTCTACAGCACCCCTGAACAGTGAACAGTAGGTACCTACTGCAGTGCATACCTACCTAGGTACCCTGAATAATGAAGTGGCAACGGTGGCGCTAGTGTTCCAGCGCTTGCCGAGGATTCGTCGTACAATTAATGCCATCATTTTTATTTAATTACCTACCTAACCTACTACCTAGGTACTTGTAAGGCAGGTAGGTCTCTTTCTTCACATTCAATCCCATCTGTATTTCCTTTTCCAACAATTACAAATTTCTAGCGAAAGCTATTGCGTTACAAGTATAATACACACAAAGTAAGAATGTTTAGTACTTTTACTACGCGCAAGGAGACGAGACACTCGGTTTCAGGTCCTTCCGACGATCTAGCCAAGACAGCGTGGTCATGCGATTTGTAATTTTCCGTCTCGTAGTTTGCACTTGCCGCTACTCGAGCTGCTGATTGGTCCTGCGGCGCACCGAATCAGAATACCCAAAAAATCGTATTCGGGTTTCTTTCAAGCTTTTTGGGGGCTCCAGAATAACATACATGCCAACATCTAGGAAATCTCAACTACCGTATTCGGATGGGTGGTGTTGCTTGTCATGTAACCAGCCTGCCTGTTGCTCAGCTGTTCGAGATTGATTTGTGGACGATTGAGGCAGTGAAAGTATGACATTTTTACTTTACTACCACCTGACCGACTATTTGGCGGGTTTTCAATCCCGATTCTGATCGTTACGAACGATGTTCGTCCGTCTATGCAGCGTAGGTAGTCAAGGGAAGCAAGTACAGTACACACGAATCTGCGCCAGCCGACCATCAATTGCTTATTCACTCACCCCTTGACCGAAATGGCATATTAGAGTGGCTGTAACGTGACAGCTGAATATGTATTGACTAATATTCTGTACACAATGCGATCAAATCCGGGGTTATTTGTTGCTGTAGTTTGCCTCTCTATTGAGCTGTGGTCCGGCTCGGGAAATAAGAGAAACCCGTCTCTTCTGAGTAAGACAATCTCGTAGCCGACCGTGTACAAAAATACCGCCCGCCATTGAGAAACAGAACAGTCAAACGACGTAATGGCACAGGCAGAATGATGCCCAACCATATCTAAACGCATATCCATATCTCTCATAGCCTCCTTTCCCAAGCCATGATTAGTCTCACAGCAGACCTAGCATCATACTTGGACATTCCTCATAGCGCTCTGTGTTAATATCCGAACGTACCAAGGATGCAAGAATATAATCTTGGGAGGGACGGGATGCGTTGCGCCCTCCACCTTGGGTGCCGAACTACTAAACAGGGCCGACTTGAAATGGAAAACGGCAAGTTGCTGCTCAGGGTCGATCTTGGCACTAAGGAAAATGAGGCCGTCAGAGTCTCGCAGACCAGGCTCGAGAGGTGACCCGCCGCAGCGGACCACGATCTCGTTGCCCACGTTCTCGACGACCTCGAAGTGGTTCGAGAAACGCAGGCCCTTCCCGAACGTGGAGACGGCCAGCTCGGCCGTGTGCCAGAGGTTGTCGTCAGTGCCCGGCGGCTTGTCATAGCGCTCTTGCAGGATGCTCTGCGCCTTGAAGCCTGAGAGGCGTCAGCTACTAGTAAACCGGGCTTTGGTCCGGGGGATCAAATCGCCGCGGGGGTGCAGCGAGGCGAAAACTACGTAATGCACATACCCCATCGGCCCCAGACGCCTCGGCAGAACTCGAGCGTGAGCGCCGCTTCGTCATTGCGCAGCTCCGGGCGGATCTGGCTGAGTGGCACGGCCTTGATAGCGTCATCCTTCAGGGCCGGGTTTCCGTTCGGGTTGTACCGCGCCCACGTCTTCGTCTTGAACGCCTGGTCGTCCTTGGTGAGAGGTACGTGACTAGTTGCCGCCATGATATAGGCCATTCCCGCGCCGACGCTGGCGATGCCGCCGCCGACGCTCCAGAGTCCGGTCAACGCTGCTGTCCTTAGTATCCCCATTCTGAACGGCCTCTGATACCAATTTCTCTTGGTATTGCCTACGAAAGAGGCGGATGAAAACGCGTGAGTGATAAAGCGTCTGTGACTCTCGCGCCGCTCCCGATAAGATACAGCCCATAGATACGATACTAGATAAATTGGGGCATTCTGGGATCGGTGGAGCTGTTACATTTTGAGGGTCGGCTCTTCACACTTTGAGTTAACCTAGCTACCTTCGGCAGATATTCCATACATTGAAGCTCAATTTTTGGGTTGAAGATTATACACCGAGTTGGGCGTGTGTTATATCAACATATCCAGTTCGGCAAAGGACGAATTCGCGCAATGTCTCACGATCAGTCCGATTTAGACCCAGATTCAGCTATTATACACACTAATCAGAAGAAAGTATTCGATATCAATGACGTGCCCGTCAACTATAAGGGCACATATCACGAGCCGATTCTAGATGAGACATGCAGAATCATGACATCAATTGAGGAAATCCATAGGCCTGACACGAATTGTCGTGTAAACAAAACAACATTAGCAAGGATTGTATGACTGCCACCACCAACGTAAAATCTGCTCATAAGCGAGGTATCACAAAGATGGAAGGGAGGCATTCACGGGTTACTCTAGCACGCAAATATGACCGATAGTAAGTGGGCGAATCCAGATCGGTTGATTAATCGTGCAAGTTTATGAATAGTGTGAAGAAGAAAAGAGAAAAAAGAGAGAACTTTGGCGATGCTCTCTCCAGGAAAGATATTTGCTGAGCACAGTCACGTGATGGGACCCATTCCGGTCGCACTAGTCTATCTAAAGGAAAATTGCTTCTACGCGTTTTTCGTCGGTGACTCTCTTCCTCTCCAACCTCAACTTTTGCCTCGTAGCACTCGTCAGACATTCAACATCAAGTCTACTCGTCGATATCTATGCGCAACCATATCACGATATTTTATGGAATAGCGCAACTCATGGTAGGATCGACTTGATGTTTTTTTCTTATTCTCTTACATTTTTGCCTATCGCATGTCCTTTGTTTTGACCCGTTGCACCAACCTGGGTCATTAAAACCATCCACAATATATCACCTTCCTGCGATTCTTCAATGCGCAGGTAGTCAATCATATTTCTGATATCGTTCGTAGTGGAAGAATGAACAAGGGCCTAGACAGCCCGTCCAATCCACCCTGCTGTCGTAGACTTGAGTGCGACAGCGGGACTATTTGAGGACAGACATCATAGGTACACATGTAAATCTTGGGTAATCATGAGTTGCTTCATAAAGATTCGTTTCTATTCATAAGCCATAGGGTATCCAAATGCTCTTAGCAGCTTGGGACCCGGGATAAGGGCCGAAACCAACCTTTCCGAAGTCTTGCGCCCGACGACTTGTAGCGCTCTTTAATCCCTTGCCTTATTCTTCACGGATTTCCAGGCGAACCATCGTCAAGATTGATATCGAACTCGGGGATGAAGGTGCCGCGAGCCTTGTCGAGATTCCCTGCGAAGCCTGAATCCTTTAGTGCCAAGCTGGCAGAGCCAAAATCGTACGCCGTCAACTTGTCCCGGAGAGCCGTAGATGGGAAACCATTCCACGACACTAGAGCCCCGTAGAACCACTTGCCGGTGGCATTCTCGATGCTATCATCGTCTTGATTGCCGAAGCGGAAGGCGTGAGAGCCAACGCCACTGTGAAGAGATCAGGAGTTAGAAATTACCGGTTTTTTTAAGCGAAGAATCGGCTCATTCATGGGGTGTTTCGGGGGCATGGATGGGATATGGCGGAGGGGCAGAATTTGTGCCCAATCGGAGAACACAGGACTCGGAAACACTTACTCCTTGTGATACACCATCTTAGGGTGTGTTCCCTCCCAGCGGACATCGCTCGCAGCTTTGATCTCATAGTCTCCGTGCGCGGATGCCGCGACGTACTTGGCTACACCGCCCTGTGCCCAGACAACGATGTGTTCCCAGTCGTTGCGATGGCCCACGTCGAATGGCAAATAAGCCAGAACAACACTACCAAGGGGAAGAGTCAGCGATTTAGTAGCATTAGACCTAGAGTTCAGCTTGATGCGTACTCTTTCTCAAAATAATAGTCGTATACGTAAGCGCACCAGCCGTTGTTACAACGAGCTCGGGAATAGACGTTGTTGTTCTGCAGGTCGGACAGATCGCGGCAGTCCGAGGAAAGCCCCGTGTTCTTGTAGTCGAGGCCGGGGTTAATCGTGCCATCGGGGCCGATGGCGGGCGTGTTATAGCATCCGTCGGTGTCGAAATCCATTGCTGGCTGGAACTTCAAGTCGTTGGCGGTCGCCTTGAGAGGTAGAGCCTGCGGAGGGTCTCGAGTCACAAGCCTAAATGGCAAAGCATTGACGCTGGCGGCCATGAGGAGTGCTAGGCCAGTGGCCGCGAAGCTCCGTTGAGAAGGCATCTTAGCTGCAGGAGGGACTGAATGGCGATCGAGGGAGACGGGAGACCTGACGACGACAGCTCTTCATCGTGAGAAGCCATCTTCCGGGGCGCTACCCTTATATGGCTTTTCGACGCCCTCTCCCAGCCCTCTCCGCAATTCCAAAGGCGCTCTCACGATGGCGACGCACCCTGGGCTCGGCCGTTTTAAGGTTCCAAGAACTTGCCAAGATGCAACAGACAGGCCCGCCTTCCTACTTAAGCAACGCATGAATCCTCCAACCTGTTCTTAGCAATCGTCGCCGTGCTGCTACAACCATCTGACGCAGTCTAGAATCCGCATACCTACCAGGTAGTATAGCTACGGAGGATGCTCGACGTGGATGGTTGACCTGTCGTCATCCAACGTGGTCAGCCTTACAATAGCTTATTCGCACCAGGACGGCGGTAGCTTGCCCTGGACCATCTTGACCGAGAGCTTCGTTCGGATCCGTGGTGGGTTTTTTCCGATCCAGCTTCCTTCCCCAGTCATTCGCCCAGCGTTGCATGCATAAGTCCCATGAGATCTCCCCTGGTCCCTGGTCCCTGGAGATCAAAGATCAGCACACTTGCTGCCTACTTGAACTCGAAATCGAAATAGACAGTGTCCCGTCAACCATGTGGTTATTCATTACTCCAATGAATAGACTATCTGGTCAATTTATTCTCGGGATCGTCTCCTCTAGGAGTATATGAATCGCGCCGTGTCATAAACTGTACGATGAGAGTGTGCCCCTCTCGGAGTATTTTCCAGATCGATACCTACCCCACGGTACCACCGGACTAACCACCCCTTCTACGGCAGGATTGGACCTCGACTTGCACGTGCTGACGCCAGCGACCGAGAGCGACTCGACCGGCCGGCAGAACAGCTACAGATTCAATCAGACAGAGGACCTCAGCTCGCCTTCAACTTGGCTCTGCCGTCGGTGTCCCGAGTGCAGCATATTTTGCCGGGCTACTCTCTGGACTACATTATCGACGTCATCTAGTTCAAACGTTACGATCCGCGAGCACCATTGAACCGAATTTGTTTGATTCGTAGTAGTTAGACTTCCGCCGTCATGACTCCCTGCCAGGGCGCTGCAGCTTATCGTAGGTACTAGTTTGGCAAGTGCTGTTATAGGAGACAATCCTTACACGTTTTTTATATTAAATATTATATCGAGTAACGTTAGCTGTTAGCCTCTTAAGCCTTGGAGCAAGATTGCAAAGTCGGCTAGACCGAGTTGTTCGCTTGAGCGATTTGCTTTTTTGGCCTTCATGAGACGACATCTCCGATAACTCCTCGTCGTTAACACATAATATAACGAAGGAATCTGATGCTAAACTATCGATCACGGTCCCTCATTTTACGCCGTAAAACATCCCAGACAAGATCCTTCGGCATGCGGATTGTGATCGTCACCTCGACGCGCAGGGGGGCGAATGCTGGTATTAGAATAGATGCGTTTCACGATCACGGGTCTCAGTAGATGATGAAAACTTTCTGTTAGCACTGATATCTAGGTACACATCCCTATACCTTGCTACAGTGATGTAGAGAAACGGCCATAAAATCGCTGAATCATTTTAGCATCTAGGCTACTTTAATCCCCGACCAATTGTCGTGATAATCCCCACGGCCAAGGACAGGATCGGAAGTTTCTGCCCCATGCGCACCACCGCCGCACATACACCTATGACTAGTCAATTTCTTTAAGCCACCCCCGTCTTGTTTTGAATTCCTCCAACTACGTTATGTTGATTGATGAGGTGATAGTTATAGCTCAAAGGACCATGATTCTACTCTTCGTTATGGAGGGAAGATAGGATACTCCTTCTCCGAGACATCTGCTAGCTGTCTCATAGCTTCGGGGGAGATGAAAAAGTTCAAGCAGCGGATGAATGAATACCGCGCCTCGAACCAATTCATGGTCGCTTGAGCTTTAGTGACTACATGAGGTGAAAGAAATGGTTAATATAAATCATAGTATTGAGTGACATGAGAGCTTATTAATTTTCCAGTTTATTTCTTACCTTGCATATAACATCCCGCGAATTGCCTAGCTCTCAGGGCGATCTCGGGGGTGAATTCTCTCATAAATGTGACTATGGGCGGCGAGCTTACCCGGGGACTTTTGGACATGGCACACCAGAGTTCGACTACCATCAGGAGCTCGATATTCTCGAATTTTGGCGGATTTCTGAATGTGAACGTACTAGAGTTCCAAGTATGTCTCCTATCCGCCCACCTAGCCACAGGAGAGAATCTCCGCCTATACCAGCGATCTAGGTTCGTCGACTGGGTGAAGCAGCCGAAGAACTCAAGTTCCTTGACAACATCGTGGGTGGTCACCATGGTTTGACCCAACGACCGCAGCCGGAATATATCCTGGGACGACGCGACCCATGAATCGGAAAAGATAGCTGATATCAGCTCGACCCGCCAGTCTATGCTGGGGTTTACCAACACCAAAAATATCTTCGCCAGATACTGGGATTCGTATCCAGTCCTAGATTTCACCATTTCCGCCATCACGTTGCCAGTCGTCGCCTTCCGGATAGTACGTCGGCTCTCTCTAAGCACTACTTCGAACACTGGGTGTGTACAAGCTAGAGCGACAACGCATGATTGGTCGGAGAGTCGACAAAATATACCAAGTAGCAACTCGTATGGCAGCCGCAGGATGGCGTTCTCGGTAGGAGAGGGCGAAGCATGGTATCGCTGACTTCCCTGTTGGTTTGGGCGTCTCCTGTTCGACTGCTAGTGGTAGGTTGTCGATGGCTTGAGCAGCGCGTGAGAGCTGTGGAAGACTGCATGTTGTGGGTCAAGAGTGAGCCAAATGGTACATTCGCCTGCCGAATCTCACAATAATATCTTGAGCAGCTGGAGCATAAGCTTCTTCTTTGAGACTCTGTGTAGTAGAGATTATGTTTAGGGTTTAGGTGCTGCAGAGGAAGAGGCAAGTCGGCAAATTGCCCAATATGGCTTGAGAGGACTGATCAAAGTGGATTGAGAATTATGTTGCTGGATCTCTGGTAGAAATGGACTATGAGTGAAGGTTTGGTTGGGGGGGAAAGCTTTGCTCAGTGGAATAAAGTTTGTCTGTGGGAAAAGGACCTCAGGAAGCCAGAGTATGGTGGTTGTTATGGTTATGGTTGTTAGGGCAACCGGTCGGAGGTATCTAGGGAGACAGACAAAGCCGAAATACCGGTAGATGTACCTGGATAGTAAGAAAGGTGTAGCTAGCGTAGACTGGATAAGTACGCGCTTTCCTCTTGTTATGATGAGAAAAACCAATCGTTGAGTCAGTGCCACGGATGAAGGTAAAGGAACAGGAAAAATCGAGAGAGAGAGGCAGAGTGGGTGATGTCGAGAAGAGATGAGGCCCTCCTACAAAACGTTGAAGTACCAAAATTTAAATGGCAGACATGTTACTTACCACATGTTACACCTAAGGTTTATTTCGGACCAGCTTAGTAAGAACAAGGCTGTACCTGTCACGCCAGTTTTCACTGTTCAACCAACCCCTGCTATTCACAGACTTGTTATTTCACAAGAAGAAATAGGAACCGCAGACTCTCGAATAACCATAATTTATTGTACTATTGCTTTTATAAGCCCGCTAACCAACTATTCAGGCTAGTTCAAGCTGTCCTATACCTGGTGTACCAACAAACTTGAATAGATGCATCCCTATAGGTTCCCAAGTTAACTAACAGAGGGTATGGTAACATGAAACGCGAGAGGACAAACACTTTTATACATAGATCTTTCTAGAAAAATCACATCTTACTTGCTTTTTCCACCAACGCCGATGTCGCCTTCTGCTGGGCAGAACCCGTCTCTGCCCGGGGTTCTGAGACCCACTCGAAAATGCGTCTCCAGACCATCTCTCCATCATGGGGAGTATTTATCAGCATCACTAGTTGTGCCCAGGCCTTCTCATCACTCAGGGCATCAAAACCGAACCAACGGACTGAGTCATGTAGCCTCAGCCGCGCAGTCTCCGCATCCTTCTCGGGGTGCCCTTGAAATGTGAGGATGGTGTTAGACTCACTGAGGAAGCACTGGTTGCTGTCGGCAAGCATTGTAAACCCATGCGGCCCGGCGGCAACCTCACGTCGATGGTGTTGCTGTAGCCTGAATGATCCCGAATCCGTAACTTCATGGAAGAATTTCCGCCCCTGACTTGTCAAGTTCACGGATGCAACACCCATCTGTAATCGCATTAGCCTGGGCTGTTCTCTCGAGTCACTTGTCAAGCCCCCTTTACTCTTTGATCGTAACCATCAGAGTGCTCTAGAAACTAGTGAGGTTCCGTGGCGGTGCTTCACCCCAGCCCACTAAGTAGGAGAAACGAAATGATAAAATTGGGCGTAGTCTGCTCACCTCAGGAACTGGTGCATCCACGACCTTCCCACCAAAGACGGTACTAATGGTCTGATGGCCCCAGCAAATGCCCAGAAGTTTCTTGTGCGGATAATCCCGCACCAAGCGGCGCACAAAATCGTGGACGTCGAGGATCCAGGGATGTCGCTTGCGCGGGTCGACATTACTCCCACCGAGCACAATGAGGTCGAAATAATCCGGATTGGGGAACTCCCCAGGGCGGTTAGCCGGCTCATAGAATGCAAGTTGTGCGTCCGGTGCTACGGCAGCAATCGTGCGCTGGTACGACGCTCGGATGGCTGGTAACAGGCGCGAGCGGTACGAGTTCAGCAAGACGGCAATGCGGAGGGTACCTGTTTCTGGTACGGGTTTCACCTTGGATGGTGGTTCTGGGCCTCGAACAATGCCCCCGGCAACCAAGTCCGAGCTGAGTCCATCATCAGGCCTGTACGATAGGAGTGGCTCGTTCGGTGAGCTAGGCGGATGCAGGACAATAGGTGGTGTAGTGCCGGCGATGGCGTACGGCCTGGGAGGCGTAGATGGGTTGGTGGAGTGCGAAACCATGACGCTATGCAATGCACGCAGTATTTCCAACTGCTGGGTATCTATCTAATCTGATGATGGTGTTGGACTGACACTGTCTGTTGAAGACAGTGCCGGGGGTGCAGGGCGTGCTGTTGAAGGCCTACCGAGATAACCTCAACGCGTCTGCTTCCTTGTTCCGTCTTACAGTTGAATTGGAATTGGCGTACACCAAGTAGGTAGGAGAGGTTGGACCAAGGTCGCACGTGTACGGGTTAAGTCCAGAGTTGGGCGCGTGGCTTGACGGGATCGTAGCTGGCGCAGACCGTTTCCCCAAGACAGGGACAGGACCCATGAGCTGGCCAATCAGTGCTGCATATTTACCTACCTAGGTACCTAGTAGTTAGTACTGTACCTACCTAAGTAGGTACCTACATGTAGGCGTTGGCTGCCAAGCTAAAACGCCTAACCTACCTAGACCTTTAGCGTCCGTCACCTGCGTCCGTCGACATGCCACCTGCACTAAGCTACCTAAGGTTAGGTACTTGCATACTGCTGGTAAAGGCCCAAAGCCAAAGCCAAAGTCAAAGCCAAAGCCACAACGTGAGCCAGACGGGCAACGGCAACGGAAGCTTTGCCGTGTGCTAGAGCACTTGCACCCCGATTCGTGTAGGCCGCTGACGTACTGTAGGTACTTAAGTAGTTTGCATCCCGGGTCTGCCTATTAACCTATCAATACCTACATCGTAGTACTTATACCTAATAACACTGAGGGCAATTAGGTAAGTACACATGTACGGAGTACTTGAGTCAAGACAGTTTGAAACGACAGGGATATTGCTATCTGAACCATGGCGGGTATGGGAAGATACTGTAATCTAGGTGCTTGGCAAATCGACGAGAGGTGCCAGTGGTGGGTTCAATGTTGGTACGTAGTAGGTACGTACAGTGGATTATATCGTCTCTTCTCTTCTCTTCTCTTCACTTCACCTTGTATTCCTCAACTCCCGTAATTAAACACTCCCGGTTTGCAAAAATGAGCAAGTGGCGAGTTCACTCGTTTGTGGCCCTGGTTGATATTATATTATCATCATTGAAAGCTGTCCATTCTCATTGCTAAACAGTGCTGATATTCTCTTGGGCTGGAGGTGCAGATTCAGCATGGTGATGGTGGGCTATCTAGCGAAGTGTAAGCCAGGACCAGAAATGCCACGGTTTGGGGGGCGGATCCCAATACCAATACCAATACTTACATGGGTATACTTCTCTTGTTTGAGCAGACGTCGTAGGATCGACACAGGCCTCGAAACTGGTCTTGCAGTTTTGCTTTCTTCTTCTCCTTGCTATGTACTTTCAATCTGTGTTTGCTCGGTATTCCTCCCTTCTACCGACAGTTGCATTGACCCTCCCTCCCCTCCAGGCAGGCGACTGAAGCCCTTCGGATGCGAGCAAGGACTCTCTCGAGGGCTGTCGGGAGTAGTGTACAACAGGGGGGGGGGAATGAACAAGGAAACTGCTGCAAGGCAAAAGCAAAATTAAAAAGTGATACATATCCTATTCTACTCGTTCCTAGAACATTTTCTCTTAAGACAAGAACATCTTTCGGTAAGAGAAAGTGTTGGCACGAAGGGGTTACATGACGCCACCTGACGTCTCTTTCAACTTGGTCTGATACTTCACAAACGACATACTGGGGAACGGTGGCGAGCCAGCGGAGCTTGAAAAATGTCAGCTCAGTTGGTTATCTACTTATCTTACGCTCCACTGCGCCTATAATTGTTGGCCCTTCGGAATGTAGTTTGCGGTGTATCGCCGAATATAGTGCGTCATGTAAGATAGAGGGTATCCCGGCGACTTAGCGGTTGACAGATGTCATTTATTGCATTACATGCAGGTTAGAAGTGTTGCACTGCGTCGTGGTGATTTTGGACATTGCCGAACGCATACCACCAGCCCGGTTCGTGGGAGCAGGAAGATAGCGCCGATGCTTTATATCATAAGTTCTAATGGTATACTCAAGTGCTCGGGTTTTGACAACGTAGGCACCCGCTCTCTATAACTAAGGACGAAATACAATCTCGGAAGAGCTCAGCATATAGACAGGGACTTATAAGTAGTATGTCAGAGTCTAATTTAGGCTGTATGTTTGCCATCTGCAACACCCTGGTTATGTCCTGGGCGCCACCGTTGGCACGCTTTGCTCAATAGCTGGCCATTTGCCCCCCACACGCCTGGGTACACTTGCCGTTGCCGTGAGAAATCCACTAACAGCAACTATAGATAGTGACTCCTTTTAGTCAAGCATCCTGCTGTCAGGCCTTGCGGTGTACATGCAGTGGTGTCTATAAACGGTTTAATCCTCACAGGGGCATGACCCATGATCTACTGACATGTCGCCTACCACTTGGAAGTACGACACAGTTCCCTCGACCGAGTACGCTCCGCGGCCTATAATATGGAGAAGCAAAATATGACATGCATTAGGGAAGCGCCGTATATTGTAAGAGCTGACTGACTTGAAGAACTGGCTAACGGGCACGATCTTTCAAGATGTACTTGTAAGGGTGTGGGAATTCGATCGATTAAGCTACCCCTTTGCTTGGCCCATCGTACCGCGTACACGGGGATCTGGGATACCACCCCGGCTATCGATCAAATCAGAGATCTTGACAGGGATTAGAAGACAGGGTTGGGCTGTATTCCTCGATGGCAGGCCGTTGGGTCGTGGGGTTGGAGCGCGAGGCTGGTATATGCGGATGGCCGTCCTGTCGTTGGCAGCAGTCATCTCTATCATTCATAGCCCTCCAGACCTTAACATATTTAATAACTAATAAATATATTGAAGGTAAGCATAGTTCAGTCGCCTAACGGCAGTTATGGTAGGCATTGAGTCAGCGGACACGACAGGCGTATGTACGGTAACGATAGGGTCGGGAATCTTTGGTATATCAGTAGGGTCCCACGGTATCGACGACATATTTTGTGTATTTAGCGAGTACTCGTGACCGTCTTTACTGATCGACATTTATTGCTTGCAGCAATTTTCTCTTGCCGCACTTGACGCATGGGAGTTTGCCCGTATAAGATTCTCTACATATCCTCCTGCATGTGATAAGAGAACCGCGTTAGGTTTGCATACAGGGTATACCGCCAGACTCAGCAACGACTCTTCACAGTGCCGCTGAACCTGGGAGTACTAAGCCGAGAGAAAAGTCCTCGATGTGCTAGTGATCGTTTTGGGACTTGCTTTTACAATTTCGAGACACTTGCTTCCCGAGCCCTCTCCACTTTCATTCGCTCTGCTCCACACAATTCGACGGTGCCGAAATATCCCAAGCCTGGCACCCAGGCCGACTCCAGCAGATGTCAGCGAGGTCGACATGAAGTGTGTGATGGAAGAAGTAAGGGCGCCACTGGCAATATTAGTTGCCGGGCTTTCCTGTTGAGACGGGATAGAGTTTGCTTGTGTGTCTTCTTCATCCTCCTAATTCTCAGTTTTAGTAATCATATAGTCTCGTTGGCTGTTACTTTCGTTGTCGTTCTTTCGCAGTTAGAAACTAATCCCTACATCCTTTCACCAACAAGGACTAAACTTCGCCTCAGACTTGTACCTGGCGAAGTACCACAATCAGTCATATTTTACCTCAAACGCAAGGGCATATACGATTGGGATAGGCAACTTCGCAGACTGCTCGCTATTCTTCATCGCCCGCACGGGTTGCCCAATGAGCCAATCCTTGAGATCTTGACAGCAGTATAGTTTCGGCTGTGGTTCTTGAGTCATCTTCGGGAGGTCGCACGACACTGCATCATCAAGAACGTTAGTTCCTGACCGCTGAGTCTTTCCTGCAAGCATACCCAACACTCCTACAGGCAGGGAAGTTTAAGCGGGGTTGTCGACGACATTCACTGGACGCATACCTGTGCAAAAGGTTAGTAGAATCAGCGGTGAATTTCGAGAGAAGAGGCGGTATTTCGAAAGATTAAGACAGACTTCAAAGATGCTTGATATGAGGCCAGCACAGCCCCCGCATGTCCAGCCTGTCTGGACCCCCCGCCGAGATTGTCTACCGGGCGAGTCTCACCTATACACATATTGCGGAGGAGATAGGTTTGCGCTCTTCCAAGGCAGAGTGATAGACACGTCTGGGTACAGTATTGACCAGAACTGCTACGAACCACTGTCTCAGCGACTCCTGCAGCAAATCATGGACAACCAAAGCCTGTATCAACATGGTCTTGATAACGGTGATGGCACTTCAGTATGAGCCCCTTTCTATCGTCCAATACATGGGCGAGTGTAGTAGCGCACACATCCTGACATTCGTCTCAACAGCTCAACGACTATTTCTCTGAAAGCCTCTCCATGATCGGTACAGGCTTGCAGAACGCCAGGGGCCAAACAACTTCTCAACCTGTCTCACTTGCAAATTGCGGGAGGGATGTTAGTCCGAGTCATCCCCAATACAGCAACAAAGCGGCCCCGGGAAATGAGCAGATGTTTTTCCCAAACCACCCCGCTACAAAACGCCTACACACAGGACTGGGCTGGCAGTTTCAACCAGCAGCAGTTCCAGTACTCCTCTTACAACCCCAGTAGCCTTTGTAATTCCATCACTGGTATCGACTTCCAGCACGGGCTGCCATCATCTACCGAGGTCTATTCCACTATGCCAGTATTTGCAGAGCCCTTCGAATACAATCATGTCAGCCCACCCGTGCTGAATAGCAGCTTCTCGTCTTCAACTGTCTCCTCGATAGCTTCCGAGCGGATGGCATCAATGACTCTCGACTCTGGCTCCCAACAAGATTGCATGCCACTCATGGACTTTGCAAGCAATCATCATGCATCTCCTATGGACATTCGGGGACAAAACTGGGTAGGAACTTGCCCTGCCACGATATCCCCAAAGATGTTGAGAATTAACCCGTCCCCGACACCGACATCTTCTTCCGAGTCAGTCCAGACAGGCATAACAGCAACCGGCGGTGACTCAGACCTTGGGGCATCTGCATGGGACCAGCATGAGGCCCGCAACGTACTTCCTTCTAAGCATTCGAATCATAAGACCCGCAAAGAATTGCCTACTAAGCCTACTAAGCCTCGGCTGGTACCCGCATCCTCATCATTACCTCGTGAATCTGTGAAGTCGAAGGGCAAGAGTAAGGTACACGCGAGGCACCATGGCCGCCAGTCACCGCTGCGGTGCTTAACGGAGCCAGCTCCGCCGAAGACGACCCCCAAACACCATCCGACGACGTCAGAGATTGATAGTTTTGCGGGGACAGTACCCTCCAGTTCCGCCGATGCTGAGCGTGATGCTAAGAACCGATTCCTGGTGGAATCCAAGCTTGCGGGCATGACATATCGAGAAATTCGCCGCCAAGGCGGGTTCACCGAAGCCGAATCAACTCTGCGCGGGCGGTTCCGAACCTTGACAAAAAACAAAGAGCAACGTGTGAGAAAGCCTGAATGGCAGGACAAAGATGTAAGTTATCCCATGAGCTCAACAGTTAAGTAAAACTGGAAACTGCGACATTTTCACACTGGGATCTCGTGACTAATAGCCCGCAACTTCAACAGATTCGGTTGCTTAAGAAAGCCGTTCGAAAGCTTGCGAAGGACGACAGAAACCCAGCCAGAGTGCCATGGAAGCAAGTTGCTGCGTACATATATGATCACGATGGTTCTTACCATTTTGGCAACGCGACATGCCGGAAGAAATGGGACGAGTTAGTTGAACAGGGGGCTGCAGGGCTGCCTTAAGGAGTTGAGGCCGTTGTGCAAGTTTGAGTTACAAGGACACGGGTGAGAAGGACGAATATGACCTGGGCGTGTGTAAGATAGGCAAGAGACCACTATGGAATTAGCCCGTAGTTTGTAGTGGGCGACTGAGATGTAGATAGTGTGTACTTACATGAGAAAGAATCGTACTGCATTGTTTCAGTTGCTTGGTTTGTAAACAGAAAGCTACAGCCTCACTGTCTAGCAATTGTTGTTCTACCCACGCTGAGGACACTGCTCGCTTATTCACCATGATGTGCGTTGATAGGCGGTACCCCGATACTTCGCAACACATTAGACAGGATCGTGGGAGTCGTTCTGAGGGCATCCCACTCCGATTTGCTTTTGACGAGGGCCGTGCCAGCTAGCACTGTGCCGTTGAGTGCAATGTTGCCGATGTCATTGCCATCATTGTCTTTGACACGCGCACCCTCTGCGGTTCGCGGGCAGAGAGCCATGCAAGTGCTCGTCATGGCAAAATTATAGCTTATTTGTGCTTCACCTTCCTCAATCGCCTCTACATTGACTTTAGCCGCGCGAACTGCGCGCTTGTAGAGTGACAAATATGTGTGATGCTTCTCCTCAGCATTCATGTCCGCGCTGATGGGCGATGTGAAGACGGTAAATGGTAATGTCTCCTGCATCCCACACACTTTACCTGCAATAATACCCCATTCTTGTCCATGCTCGGCGTTCTCTAAACCGTCTTTCATGCGTTCAACGGGCAGAAGTTGGAGATGTCTGTGCAGTTGGCTTGCACCCGAGTGGTCTCCGGAGTTGAAGAAGACAAACAACTCATCTCCTGCGCTGTGGTAGGCTTGTACGCAAGCATATGCAGCATCGACATCGCCTGTCTCGAGAAGATGGGTCTGGGGCTTGAAATCCCTAGTGGCTAATATAAAGTGCTCCGGGACGATGGCGAACTTGTTCAAAACCAGCCTGTGGGAGGGCGGAAGCTGTGCGACAAGCAAGGCGGGAGAGGGGTTTTCGAAGGGATTGAAAGGCTTCGCATTTGGCTCCACAGGCTTCGATGGCCTGGGCTTCTGAGCGAGAGAGGGCGAATACCGCAGCTGGAACTAATAATGGACGATTAGACGTGCCGTGGCCACAACCTCGTTGTGTGTACCTACAGCAAGGGACCCTACTGTCAGGATTGCAACCTGCGTTGGGTAGTAGATCAGATCACCATTGGTTTGCGCTTTCACAAAGGCCTCTTTGACTAACGCAGGGAGATTTGGGGGAACAGTTGACAGCGGCATATTTCCTAGAATCTTTTGGTTACTGTGTCCTACAAAGTGGCGGTACGATTGGCACCACAATAGTAATGCGACGGACTATTGGGCTGATATTGTGCGATGTATTAGAGTCTCCGGTGTTGTTGGGGAATACTAGGTAGCCTAATATCGACAAATAGGGTATGTGTAGATGTGACGTTGCCAACTGATTCCGGCTGTCAGGGGTTGTTTGGTACAATTCGTCACCACCTAAATGTACCTATCTTCATGTACAGTACGCGACAGTATTCCCAAGACGCTCACCTATACTGTTAGGACCTACCTACATAGGTAGGTAGGTAGGTATATCACGAGGGCAAAATGCGGTTGCTTGCCAGGTACCTACTTACTGTACACAATAGTACTGCAACACGGATTCTGATGATTTGCATCGAGCCGTGGACGCATGTGGGCGAGGTTACTCTGCTCATTAACCTCGTGCGATGAGTATGTTTCATACTTAGTGACTTTGATGGGGCTGATTGGCTGTTGCAACTTTGATTATGTAGGTAGCAGACCCTTGAACAATGCCTTCATCGAGTCCGGGTGAGCACAATTATTAACCTGAGGAAAAGCGTGCCCCTGAAGCAATGTAGAGTAGGTACCTATCCCTGACCTGACCTGACGAACCCGCCTATCTTTGGCGCACGGCATCTGGGGAGGAGCGTGGGAGGAAGCACGGGCTACATATATGTAGATACACCTACGTGTCTGCACGTCTAAGATACCACCTAGGTCAGCATATAAGTACCTATATACTATAGTAGGTACTTGGTAGCATCTATCTCACCTATATTATGTCCTATTGCCTTTTAACAAATCTTTTCCATATCATATAAGCATTGACTAATTTAAACTAATAACTATTTGTAAATAAAGCGGTAGGACGGAAGATTATGTAGGTACCTAATTGCGCATGTCCTTGTGTGCCCTAAAAAAGATTTAGTGTAGGTACCTACGGGTGGAAGAAATGGGGTCAGGTTAGTGTACCCTACTCTTGGGTCTGGCGGCTGGGGCGTTCGAATCTCACCCATCCACCTACCTACTTAGGTAGTAGCCAATTGAGTTTCGATACCCGCTCCCTATTGAAACACTCATGTTTGCCCCAAACTTGAAAGCTTACCTAAATACACTAGGTTACCTACTTACCTAACCTTAGAACGCAGGGTACTAGGCACTACAGACATATACTACTACCTAGTAGCAAGTAGATAAGGTATGACTGTAGGTAAGAGATACGCTAACGTAGATTCCTTATTTCTAGATCATCTCAATATGGTTAGAATGAAGGTTCTCATTGGACGGGAATACACCCACAAAAAGGTAGGTAGTGAGTGTACACCCATGCACAGCATACGCAGGAACAGGAACAGGAACAGGAATAGGATTAATATGTCAGTCGACTTTATTGTACGATGGTCAGACTAGGAACCACCAAGGTTGTCTATACCACTCAACATTGAGGTCGTGTACTCCAAACCCTTAGAACTTATCAATTAGGTAGGTATTCATAATACACTATACTACAAGTAGGTATATACAGAATACCTGTAAAAGAATGTTGCTGTCAAGATTGCTCTGCTTCCAACTGTGGACCTGTTCTGTTTTGTGTCTGCATCCCATAGCGCGGGCATACTGACGCCGGAGAAGCGGGAGGCGAGGGCCAAAGGCTTGCAAGGGAACCTCGCTTCCCCGGTACTGCAGCACCCCTCCATGCACTGTGTGCAAGGCAGCGTGAATTGGCAGCCAATCGAAATCCGCATTGGGAAATTTCCCAAGACGTCATTCACACGACGGCCCCTGGATTCTTGCGGTTGGCACAGGGGGTTGGACAACAAGGAAGCGCTAACACGGTGCATTTGTGCGTTGGGTCACCAGGATTCCAGTCCAATCGAACGATGAATTTTCGTAATAAATAAATGGTTAACATTGCACAGGAAGGCAAATACACATTTGTGTGAGGCAACTTGGATGATTTCAGTGGTTTGCCCCCCCAGTGATTGGCCCAGGTTGCACCTACCCTGCCTCCCACCTAACACGTCGGATTGGAAAGAAATTACCTAGTACCAGCGTTGGACTGGCAGGAAGGTAGGTACATAAGGTACCTACATACCTAGTATACTGTAGGTAGTGTATATAATGCATCCGTGTGCATCGTATCAGCGTGCGCTGTAGTTGCATCTTTTTGCTTATTGCGCTTCTGAGTCGTCCATGACGACAGCTCTGATTTTGATCTTGTTGACTTTGTCCTCCCGCAATCAACAATAATACCCTTATTCTTGTTTACATATCCATCCTGTTGTCTGGACGCCCCCCATTCGCTTTTTCTTCTTGGTCCCTCTCTTGGCCTTTGCCATCTTACATTACCTACAACCTGAACAGACCTATACCGACCTACATTCGTATCAACGCCTGTTTGTCCGTTCCTTTCTTCGTCCTGCCCTTCTGCCCTAGGAAGAGAATCGGCCACCGGTACTCGAATCTTGATTGATAGAGGTGGGGTGTTCTTCTCTCCGACTGCTGTGTGTTGGTTGATTCAACAATGTGAGTGCTCCCCAGACTCCCTTTGCACGAGTCGAATGCCTCTTGTTTGCTTCGAAGCCCCTCTCCCGATCAGAAGGACTGTGGCGCACCAACCTTTGCATGCCTCCTAGTCGCAATTTCTCTTTCTTGAGTTTCTTTCTATCTTTCTTTTACCGCCTTTCCAGCACTTTCTTAGACAATCCCTTGTGTCCAAGAAATAGCCGCCAATCCAACGAATACCACAAAGAGCGAAACACATTGGTTCAGCGGCTATGAAAGATCCACTTTAACACTCACCCTTCTCTCTACCAACCCAACCTCTTTACACATTCGTCTTCATTCTACACCCATCCTTATTGCATTTCATACATCACATTTTTTCTACTTTATAACATGCGCCTTTCTTTTTTCCTCCCAAAACTCCTGCGCACCATTCTTTATCCATTATATTCGGCCTTCTCTTCTTAATTATCACTCGTCTCTAAAACAACAAGTCTTTGGCATATTTGCATAGTTATTGCTGGACCAACAACCGTACTTACTGACCCTATAGACTTTAGTCATCACTACTTTCATTTTCGTTTCAATACATTTGTTAGCTGGTTCTAGCGTCAACATGGGTCTTTTCAAGACCTTCATGGCAGCTGCTGCAGCGCTGCAGCTTGCCACTCAAGGAACTGCAACCGCTTCCGGTGGTGTTTTACAGCAACGAGAAGATGCAGTCGGTTCCCAATACTGGTTCTCGACGATCAAGCGCCAGGGCGTTGCTGCTTTTGCCACCGAGCCTAATTACAAGGTCTTCCGCAATGTAAAAGACTACGGTGCGAAGGGAGACGGTATAACCGACGACACCGACGCCATCAACAATGCGGTCACAGACGGTCCTGGTCGATGTATCGACAAGTGTGACTCTCGCACCACCCATCCCGCCCTCGTATACTTCCCTTCCGGCACCTACCTAGTCAAAAAGCCCATCGTCCAGACGTACTACACGCAATTTGTGGGCGATGCTCTCAACATACCTACCATCAAGGGATCTGCTGACTTCGCTGGTATGGGCGTGATCGATGCGAACCCTTATGACTATACCACAGGCCAGGATCCGGCGCCTAATTGGTATATCAACCAAAACAACTTTTTCCGTCAGGTTCGCAACTTCATCATCGATATGACAGAAATGCCGACTGGCATTGACAAAGCGAGCGCTGGAATACACTGGCAGGTCGCCCAGGCTACAAGTTTGCAGAACATTGTCATCAACATGAGTCCCGCCAGCTCTGACAACTACCAGAAAGGCCTCTTCATCGAGAATGGATCTGGAGGCTTCATGGCAGACCTCACATTCAATGGTGGCGGCATTGGCGCTGATATTGGTAGCCAACAGTATACTACTCGTAACCTTACCTTCAACAACTGCAATACCGCTATCCATCTGATCTGGGACTGGCTTTGGTTGATGCAAGGAATTACCATCAATGGCGGCCAGGTTGGTATCAACATGACCAGTGACACCTACGATACGATCAAGGTAGGATCATTGCTACTACTCGACAGTAAGCTCTCGAACGTCCCTGTGGGTATCAGCACCCTTTACAAGGCTGATCAGCAATACACCAACAACACGCTAATTCTAGACAATGTCGACATGAGCGAGGGTGTTCCGGTTGCCATCCAGTACGCAAAGGACGGAAGCTCTTTACTGGAGGGGAACAAGGTCATAAATGGCTGGGTCCAGGGCAATGATTACAGCAGTGGAACTGGCCGCGCAATTCAGACGGCGCAGAATAAAATAAAAAAACCCGACGTTCTCCTGGCCGGCGATGGAAAGATTTTTACACGCACTAAACCTCAATATGAAGCTGTCGCAGGCAGCCGCTTCGTCAGTGTGAAGTCAGCCGGTGCTGCAGGTGATGGCAAAACAGACGATACCGCCGCAATCCAAAAAGTTTTCGACAGTGCGAAGGAAGGTGATATCATCTACTTCGATCACGGCGCATATCTCATCTCCGATACCGTGCAGGTTCCCAAGAACATCAAGATCACTGGTGAGATGTGGCCCCTTCTTATGGCGACAGGTAGCAAGTTTGAGGACGCCGGCAAACCCGTTGCTGTCTTCGAAGTCGGTAAGCCCGGCGATATCGGCAATGTCGAGATGTCCGACCTGATTATCGAGACCAAAGGTGCGCTCCCTGGTGCTATCCTTATGCAATGGAATTTAGCCGGGTCAGAGAACGGCGCTGCAGGCATGTGGGACGTTCATTTCCGTGTTGGTGGCACAGCTGGAACTGAACTCCAGTCTGATCTCTGCAGCAAGAACCCCAATGCAACCACTTCAGTCGACGACAAGTGCAAGGGCTCCTTCCTAATGCTTCACCTTACCAAGACCGCTTCAGCTTACATCGAAAACTGCTGGTTTTGGGTTGCTGACCATGAACTCGATCGCGAAGACCATAACCAGATCAATATCTACAATGGTCGCGGTGTTTTGATCGAATCCCAAAACCCGGTTTGGCTATGGGGAACAGCGTCTGAGCATAGTGTTCTGTACAACTACCAAATTGCCAATGCCAAGAACACTTTCATTGGCCTTGCCCAGACTGAAACTGCCTATATGCAAGGCAACCCCGACGCAACTCAAGGCGTGACGTTGCTTGAAGGCTTTTACGATCCAGAGTTCAAAGAAACATGCGATGGCTCATCCGACAAGTGTGCGCGAACTTGGGGCATGCGAGTCACGAACTCTTCAGACGTCTTTGTCTTTGGTGCAGGCATGTACAGCTTCTTCAACAACTACGCTCAAGAATGCGTCAGCGGCCAAAACTGTCAAGATAACATGATCAGCATCGAGAATTCCCATGTTCAGATGTACGGCATTAGCACCAAAGCTTCCGTGAACATGCTCACAGTCAATTCCAAAGCCATCGCTCTAGATAAGGATAACCGCAATACATTCTGTGCTGCTATCGCGAAGTATGAGAGCGGCAATTCCGGTGGCTCTGGGTCCGGTTACGGATCGGGTTCTAATTCGACCAGCTCCCTCCCAGTCTCTACTGCCTCTTTTACTACTTCAGCACATTTACCTACTGGGACTGCAGGTAGTGGATCCGGATCTGGGAACGGATCGGGGTCAACATCAAGCTTGGGGCCTAGCTCGCCGACTAGTGGTGTCGGCAGCAACCCGGCTCAGACACCGACCTCTCAACCTGCAATCCCTACAGGCGGATACGGTCAACCTGGGGGAGGTGTGACTCTCACAACTCCTGGGGAGTCGGTGCCTTCGGAAACAACCCTTTCTGTCCCGTCGTTAGTTTTGAGTTCGAGTGGTGGCAACTCTCAAGTTCCCCCTACCAGTGTGGTGTCGACTCCAGGTTCAGGTGGCGGTGACAACTCCCCGGTGACCGTTACAGTCACTGAGACCGTGACTGCTGCCGGTACTTGCCAAACACCCTAGGAAGGGATAAGCAGCATAAGCCACACGGGTACGAAGACGCCACCGTCAAGTGCATTTGTTGTGACGGTATTTACTGTTATCACCATTCCCACACCTTGCATCGAGTCAATGGGGGTGAACATCACGCCTTTGGCCGAGGGCACCATACCTTGGACTGTGTTGTTGACGGCGGCACCCACAACGTCCTCTTGTGCCTAACGCATGGTCCTAAGTTCTCACCATTCACGTTTGTTATATACCATTTGTTCACCTTCGTACATGCGACATTCACTTCTTCATTGGCCCTCGAGGCATTGGTTTATGGTAGGGGTTTCGAAATGGTATGGTGGCTCGGCGGTGTGTGTAGGCCACGGCGTCATGGAGTTAGGTTTAGATTTGCGTAGTCCTTTTCCCTGGTACCGCGAGCTGCCAGATCCATGTTCAGCACAAGGTGCTATTGTAGTGCGTTGACCGCTTTAGTTCGCTCTTAGAGGCGCTGGAGAGAATTCAATACACTCGTATTCTAGAAACAACATTGAATCCATTGCCTATTTATGATTACTTACTCATGTATCCTTCATTATGTACTACTGTGTTAAGTACCTATAGGTACCTACATGTATGGAGGTAGGTACCAGAGACGATGTATGCCTACATGTCGTAGCCTGTTCAGCCACACTTGAAGTGGCGCTCTGATCCTACTAGGTGGCTTAGGTACTTTGTCCACCCCACCATGTGGCGCCCCTCGTCTTATCTGGTAGCGAGTGACCAAAACGTCATCGGTTGATTCCTTTTTCGCAAGAGTCACTTTGAAGAGATTAGAATTGACAAGCTGCGTACACCCCTATTAACAACATTAGCTCCTCGATGCTCTTCCACGTCTCCCCTGCATCGTAAATAACTGGAACAGAGTGCTTCTCCTGATTCTTCCTCTTCAATTTCCTTCCTGTCCGCTCCCTCGTAGCTCCTGTACGTATTCCATATTTCATGCTTCCAGCACCTCGGTGGTGATGGCTGAAGACCACGGCGCCCTCAGATCACGACGACCCAAGATGGCCACCGGCAGCGGCAGTAACGGCACACCTCCTGCGCCAGCCAGCGGGCCAGCGACGATACACCCGACCACACGCAGCTCGCCGTTCCTCCCCACGCCGCTCGAAACCCTCCTCTTCGCCGCGTACCCCGTAATCCTGGTCTTCGGCACGCTGTTCTCGGTGCTGTCGCCCGAAACACGCGCGGCGCCCTACGATGCCGCGAGGCAGTCCCACGTCCCGGCCCACGCGCCGTCGTACTTCGCGCGCAAAGACAACCTGTTCAACGTCCTCTTCGTCAAGCGCGGGTGGCTGTGGATCACCGTCGCCTTCGTCGTCTTCGTTGCCACCCACCCCGCGCTCCAGAACGGCCCCAGGGCTGCCAGGGCCACCGCCCGCTGGGCTCTCGTCACCGGCTGGTGGATCCTCGTCACCCAGTGGTGCTTTGGCCCGCCCCTCATCGACCGAGGGTTCAGGTTCAGCGGCGGCAAGTGCGAGGTCGCCCTCGACGCTGTCTCAGCGGGCACGGCGGACAAGAAGGAGTTTGTTACCGCCGCCGCGTGCCGGACGGCTGGTGGGAACTGGAGCGGTGGCCATGATATCTCTGGACATGTGTTCCTGCTTGTCCTGGGAAGCTGCTTCCTTGCCCAAGAGGTCGTCTGGGTCGTGCTGAGAGCGGGCGCGAAACTCGTAGGCAGCGGAGATGACCGGGCTATCGTTATGGGTGATGGCGCCGTCAAAGGCGCTGGTGTCGAGTCTAATCGTACGGCGGCGGCGGCGCATGAGAGGCATTTGGGCATTGGTGGCAAATTCGTACTGGGTGTTGTGGGATTGTCGCTCTGGATGCTGCTTATGACTGCCGTCTACTTCCATACTTGGTTTGAGAAGGTCAGTTTCCCGCATTGGCAGTCCGTTTACGGTTGCTGACATTCTTCACAGCTTACTGGGTTACTTGTCGCTTCCATCGCTGTGTATGCAGTCTACATTCTCCCGAGATGGATACCGGCATTGAGGGGATTTATTGGGTTGCCAGGCATATAGACATGGGGCGCTAGATCGGAGAGAAAAACCATTAGAGCATTGCATACATACATAACGCACGTAACGATGAATCGCATGATTACGACTGGGGCATAGTCCCACATTCTGAAATAATAGCATAGTAAGACCAGACATTCCGACCTCCACGTGAATAGATTTCAAAAATATCGTAGCTATATTAATAATCATTCTAGTAATACAGGATTGAGCCCCTCTCTGCCTGAACCTATTTATCAGGGTCACCCACTTCGTCGCTGTCAGATGTGGTCCAGTACTGTTGATCCGGATATTCGATTCAGAGAGTTTTTAGCTGGGTGCGCGTTTGGGTTTAGTTGAAGCAGGCAGACATTTCTAAGCATAATTAATTTAATCATCTAACGGTTGAAAATCACGAGTCATCCGAAAACCCATAAGTAAATAAAGTATAGGATACGAGAAAATCACGAGCTCTGTAGAAATATGTGTTTCATGAAAACCTCGAATGTTGTAGCTGAGTAAAAACTAAATTCTCAGTGCTTTTACGTTTGGCTATTGTTCTGAATTAACAGGACCTTTGTTGAGACAGCTCTGAGTCCTTTGGCCCCGGAGTTGCGGAGTGTGCAAGCTAGAGGGTGCTTGAACAACACTTAGATAAGGATCTGAACAAAACTCTCAGTTATCACTTTCTTGGATACCCGGACATCGAGTTTACAACTCAACTATGTTAGGAGAAAATACTGCGGGGATGATGCTGGTAATTATCGCTTTTGATGAAGAAAATCTCACCATTGAATAAGGTAGAGTTTGACGCATCCCCCGAACGAGCCCTTCACGAATGGTTTGGCATCTTTACGGCTTGTTCTCCCCGGTTGGAAACCTAAGGTTCTTTTTAGATTCTGGATTTGAGCTTTCCTCGTATCACGGTTCCAAATGTTGGTGTCTAAAAACGTGTTTTTCTATTGCACGAGGAACGACTATCTACATTACGTAGTAGAATCTGCAGTACTAGCTTATATATCTTGAAACAATGACCCATACTATATGATCCTTGATTTCCAAGGCTTGCTTCGTGCAGTTTGTGACACGTAACTTAGAACTTAGGGATATTCTTCGTAGTAGATATACTAAGCTCAAACCAGAATTCTAGTATTCAAAATGAAGAGACGTACTTACAAGAGGGGGACACGAATTCCCCCAGGGTTTTTTCTTTGGTAATCAACGCAGAGCAGAGGGGGAAAATCCTTGATGCAAGCGCGCGGCTGCACTCTGGCCTGTGGCTGTACCCATACTGTACGGAGTACACATCTTTCGTATCCCGGTTTCGGTAAGGAGGGTGGGTCGTCGGAGTTAGCGGGAGTGGGGTTGGCCCCGCGATGTGTTGGCAGGGATCAGCTATTCTTAGCCAAGCGGACGCTGCTGTTCGCGCCGTGGCTTGGCTCCTTCCGGGATCTGTGGGACCGGGATGCAGTCGCTGACAGTATGGAGCGGGGGTTAACCAGATCGGGAAAGTCAGCCTCGTCCTCGCCGGCCGCTACGCGGGGCCAAGTGCGAAATATGCTGCTAGTTCTGCTATAGTTGGATTGGCGAATAGGTCTTATCTAGGGCGCTCTGTTTCTAGGTCTAGGCGGAGAATATGGGAAGAACATCTGTAAAGCTGGAGTCATCTTGGTTTTCTCTACCAACTAGGGTGAAGACAATAAGGTAGATGGTTGGTCTGATTATTCCACTGCTTAAAGCATGATTGAAACTAGGAATGAAAAATCAATAGGTGGTATGGATGGTCATCATGTACGGCGGTGACTACATGCTTCGGGGCGAGCGCGCGCGGTAGCTGAACTGTGCCACGGTCCAGTCGGATGAGTAGTTGAAATATTATACACCTTGAGTTGAATCATGGGATCACAGAAAATGGTAAAGATCATGGTCTAGAGAATGATTACCCTCTCAGCCGGCTTCACACTAGTGTATATCGAAGGAGGCGGCGGTTGTCGATAATCAGCTTCAGGGTAGGATATGCGTCAAAGAAGGTTAGATATTAGTTTCATAGGCTAGGATAGGAAATGCTCTCGCGAGGTTATTTACGAACTGGGCTGGGATGGAAGCTCTGTCCCACAATTGTCACTCAAGTCTGCAAAGAAGACGATTTCAGCACTTTGGGTTTTCGGGAAGCTCGAGCTCGTCGTTGTTCCTGCGGTTGATTTGAAAAGGTATTCGATTGGTGCTGGCGAAAGCCGGTCGTAGGTGCGTAAATCCCTAGGTAAATACTGATTTGCGTCGGGAAGCATCTATGGAAGTAGTCGCAGACATTAGTCGCTTGCTTGTCCGCCTTTGAATGGCCTGGTGACCTGAGAGGACTAACCTAGTAGCTGATTTATCAACTCTCACTAGGGCGCTGAGCCCTTGAACAGTTCTTGTAAACCCTATTTCTCGGTACTGTCAACCTAAGTTGCAGCTCCTTATTTCCACACTTGTTTGGCTTCGAGGAATCTATCGTAACCTGTTGGGTGTGCGGCTGGCACACGCGATGTGTTTAATCGGCTTAGGATCTTGTGGCTGTCTCGATGAACAGGAAAAGGAGTGGGTTAAGAAGAGTCCTAAGCGCGAATTAGCTATTGATCACTGCATTCTGCTCTTTTCGGGGGGTTTGACGCCTTGATGCAATAAGGGCCAAGATACTACCATGAACCATAATCTTAAGCATAGTTAAGATCGCACGACAGGGGGCGTTCTGGATAATATTCGGATTGGCTCTGGGTTTGGGGCCTTCGCGTAGTGGCGGATGCCTATGGCCTACCTCAGGTACGCTACGGGGTCCCTGAAAGATATGCCGATTATTTGCCCATGGGTGTTCCGAGCCGTTTTAGACTGGGGCTGGCTACCTAGGTACTGTCGCCGAGAAAACGGTTGACAACTTGATAGATGTTGCCAAGTGACCCCCACGCCCATTAGCCCCACCAGGACTGGCATGTCAGTGATCTACTTGGGCTGTTGATTTTCGGCTGCAATGCTTTCAGCCTATCTCAGTAGGTGCAAAGATGAGCTGTCGGGGTCGTTTTGTGATTAGTGATCGGCTGATGGGGAATGATGACGCTATGGCATACCACACCAATGGGCTTTTGGTTGGTTCCCACCCTCTACGACCCTAATAACTTCTGGAATATTAAGACATGCACCCCGGTAACTCCAGAGCTTCATTTTTGGCATTATGTTGGTGGCGAGGGGAAAGAGGCAGCATTAAGCCGATTGTCTCTACGAAGTTTTACCCGCCTGGGCTGGATTTCTTGTGGCAACGGCAAGTAGAATAGACCAACTTCCATGGGCATAGATAGACATATATTTTCCGAGCAGTTCCCGGGACTGTCTAATACTATGGTGTAATGTTAAATCACTAGTGACTAAAAGCTTATGATGTTGATGGGTGTAGGTTGAGTTCACGCGTTGGTGGTTCGGCCTTGCTCTAGGTTGCATGCAGCTTTGCGCAATTACCTTCTGGTATCGTCGCGCCATGGTAATCCTCTAGAACTGGTGGGGAAGAGGACGGAGAGTACTAGGAATTATTGAAATTTCCACAATGAAGAAAGAAGAATATGCTCATGGCTCTAACAGAAGTGGATGGATCAAATACCGCAATATGTTGTGAAACAGCTTTGATTTGCTTTTCATTTCCTCGGAAAAGAGTAACTGTACAAGATAAAGGGCTTTCTTAGGCCTCAGTAACAGGCCCTTGGGGGGTGAGAGAGAAGGAGTTGTGTGCTCAGAGTCATTACTCCAAGGATAGGGGGCCAATTTTTTCAACCACTCTTTCCTATTGCAAGGAACGCGCATAACCAAGGTTCTAACAGCACGGAAAACTGACGTTCCGCGCGTGTCACACGCGACAGAGCCATCCATCCATAGGACTGAATCACCACATCCAACAAGGAAGCTGTCTCACCAGCAATGAAAAAATGGCCACAAATACGACTCGTCATTCTCGATCCCTCCTCATGAAAACCCTTGCTTGAACTTCTATTCGATCCATTTTTCACACCGACGTGCCATGATACTGCAAGCTGTACCGGTGTGACTACACCGAGAAGGGATTGCATCACCTTGGACACGAGATATCATGGTGTTTGCGTCTTGTTGTTTGTTACTCGGAAGCCTAATGTTCGTACCATGCGGGGACCCTGAAAGCTGGGTGGTCGGAGGGTGATGCATTGCATCAGCGCCAATATTTCCTATCACTCATTATGCCTACATAAAAGTCCTATTTCCGATTCCCGGACGTGCCGATGATGTTGGGGGTCAAGGGGAACACAGTATGGCAAACACAGGCCTACATTGATGGTAGCCCTATCATACACCCACATGGAAAAGCTCAACACAGACAGTGATACAGAAATAGCATGGTACACCCCAGAGGAGTGAGACAATTAGATTGTCATGTTAGGCAGCAATAGCCGAGCCAAAATAGGAGTGATTAGGTATACCTCCAAACAATTTGTATGTGTCATATGAATCAAATAGGGGGTTCGGTATACCAAACACCGTTTGAACAGTTGAGAATTAACGAGATAGGTCAGTGGGTCGTCCACGCCTGTCGATTTGTAGGATTGGTTTAGATCTTGACCATGATCTAGATCAAAACCCCTGTCTCGGCAAATAACACATGTTCCTCTTTTTGACTCATATCTAAATGCGTTTCATGGTGTGGAGGCAGAGTGCGGCACCACGAAAGCTTTTTGTTACCCACAAAGTTCCATCATCCTCTCGAATGTCTGAAGTGCATTTTTATGACACTTCATTCTACGTAAAAATAAAAGATATCTTGCGTATTATTGACGGGGGTCTTATTGATAATTAATTCTTAACGTTTTCCTGACATCTTTAGATAGTATAGCTGTCCTTCGAGCAGGAACTTAACTATGCTAACTCAAACACGACATAAATACAGAAGTAGGTACTAGAGAGCCAATGACAGAAACGTACTTGGAGGTATGTACCTACAAGTACCTAAGTACTTTAATAACCTGCCTCGGGTGATGCCCCTGGAACAACAATCAGTGGTGGGGCCAATTCCGGGTTCTAAGTTGCAGAACCCACACCAGTTATAACCAACAATAGCGGCTAAGCATTCTATTCGTTAGGGATAGCCATTGTGCTTTAGGTAATGAGTGGCCTTACTTATCAGCGGTGTAAGTACCCGTAAGTCTACAGCATGCCAGATATCAGGGTACAATTCCCGAGGGGCTAATTCTTTTCTCGTCTCAAAAAAAGAAAAGGAAAAAAGGGAAAAAGGAAAGAAAGAAGGAGGGGGTCATTTCTATGTCCACCTCATGCCTTGAATGTAGCTTTGAAATAACAACCGTAGAATTATGTCATCCACATATGTGAAACGAAACTCAATCTTTGACTAAAAACTCATCTCGGAGATATATTGTCATGTTTTGCCTTTTCTTAGCCCCTTGTACTTTATTTCGTTCTTGTCATGGGTATGATTTACTTACCCCCCTGTAAAACTTTCTGGGAAGGAATAGCCACTTGTTGCGTCTGGCTTCTGGAACAGATTTCCGCCGCTGTGACAAGGACTTGGAACAGTGTTCATATTCAACTAATAATTCTTTTTGGGTCTAAAGGGTCCTTGGCCTTCGTAATCCATCCGTCGATGTAACCTTCCCTTTGCCCTTCTTTTATAGACAGCCTTGGGGCCCGTGCCTCTGGCCTACCTCAGCCGCCTCCGATCACGGACCGTTTACGAGTCCTGTGATCGTCGCCGACCAATGGTCATAGCCTTCAAATCTGTATGTCTTGCCGGAAGGCTGGCAGACGTCGGCACCTGGCCTTAGCCGTGTGATAGCCACCGCGTTGTCGGTGCTGGTTACACGTAATTATGCTCAGTTGGTATGGGATTACTAAGCTAACTAAGCCTATTACAATATAATACCCATCTTCTCGACCTTTCTACTGGTAAGTTACTAGCTTCTCACATTTAAGGGGGGCACAAATAGTTAGATTTGGAATTTATAGCATCATTAAGCCGAATTATTGTCCACAAAGCTCGAGGTGCAAGTTAGCTAATTAATGAATGGTTAGGGACTATCTGATTGTCATGAACCCAAGTAAGTGGTAGGAAATAGACTCTTGTTGTTGCACGGGAGTCTCAATGCTATGTGTGAGGCTAACATAGATATATATAGAACTCTCTTTGTCTCCTGCCTTGCCTTGTGACACCGATGAACCTTATCTTTGGTATTATCTTCAGCCATTTCAAAGTACCAGTATTGAACCGACACTCTTCATTCCGTAATGTTGTTTATTTTCATCGCTGATAATCTCGAGTCTCTGCTTCTACCGTTTGGGTAGAGAGGCGGTGTTCTTCTACGCTCTGGTCACCCAATGTGACCTGATTAGTAAGGAGGCGAGATAAGCATGTGGTTTGCTATTGAAACTCAACATATTCCCTGGAGCACTCATGTGTCATTTCATCTCGCGGTCTTTTTGCATAGTAGCACCGAAGCTCTGCGCCCTGGCCCATTGTTAGCCATGTCTAGTGCTCAGATTGGCAGTCACCAGCTTAACCATTTGGCATCCGTAGACATGGCACCATGCCAGGTGAAACTTTTCGCTCCGATAAGAATGCTACCCTTGGCCTTGATAACTAGGGCCGAAAATGCCTAGGTAATGGCGAGCACGCCTCAGGGTTGATGTTGAAGGGTTGGCGGTGTCGGTGTCGAGTAGTAGCATGAGAAAATCGCGCCTGGTATTGTTGACAAGGATATTATCGACTGAGCCATCAGCTCCCCTTTGACATGCTTAGCACACTACGCGACAAACCCCTTGGCTATTTCATCAAGCTCTAGAATACGCACATTGCTCAAATCTGCCAGAGTTCCTGGTCTGGAGGTGTTGCCGATTGTTTTGAGCCTTGATTTGTCCCTTTCGCAAAGAATCTTGGCTGTCGCTGCCGCTACAGCTGATGATAATATGAACCCGAACATGTAGATTGTGTTACAGTGCCCCCCAAAACTGGTCAAATTGTGTCATTTTCTGATCTAGGCCGATCGTAAATGTGTACCCTTCCACTCTCATAATTGTTACAGTCATCTGATTCATTATTTTCCTGTCTCAGGCTTCTATCATCTTTATCTCCCATCAACGTTTTTTCTTTGTAGGCAGTGAGCACCTAGATTATAGCTCTTAGTAAAGTTTTAGCAGTTGTTGATGGCATTTTCTCACCTCTTAAGGGGCATACGGGGGAGGTGGGTCGTAGGATTGCTGGGCTGCTAGCTCCCTCTAGAGTGCTTGGTTCTCTGGAGCAAGCATGACGTGGTTGCCAACATGAATCATGTCGTTAAGTAGATGAATCCGATCACGGTGACGGGCGTAGTATTGGTCGCGGAACTGCGCTTTGCTCGGATCTTTCTTGGCAGCCTTGATCTTCTTTCTATTGACATCCTCACGAACTCTGAGGTCGGCGTATTGGCTGTCCTGTGGATTTCTTGGAAGCATCACCATATAGTGAACTTCAACCCCTGGCGGGAGGCTAGCGATAATGGCAAGTGTCTCCTCTCGATTAGAGATCAACGTTGGGAGACCGTGATAGTCAAGTTCGCCTCTTTCGTTGGAGTGTATACACATGTTGATGGGGCAGCCAACGGTGATTCCCAAGCTGCGAAGTAACCTATCGTGGGCCGACGTGTTGCCTGCAGACGTATCATGAGTTGACATATTATCAGTCAACATGTCAAGTATTGGAAGAAAGTCCTCAATCAATTGAATAGAGAAAAATGAAGGTTTAGTTGGACGACATTGATGCGTGAAATGTGGGATAGAGTTGAGTGAGGTGGGTGAATTGCTAAAATTCTGATGCAGTGTCTACCTTGTGTAGGCTTTTAGGTAGGTGACAAATCAAAAATACATCTATCTTTAGCGGCAGATTTTATGAGAAGGAACAGAACACGTCTTAGGGCGCGGGTAGATATTATGTCGTGGTTAGTGTTAAGTTGGTGAATTTGTGAGATGGAAATGGCGTAGATTGCTCTTGCCTGGATACACTCAATGAGTACTTCTTTTACCATACCTACTGTCCTAATTATCTAAACTTCTATGTAATTTACCCAGCTTGATCAAGGTAACTAGATACCTCTCTGTTGCGCCATTATCCTAACGTTATCGCATATTAGTTGGCCAATGGATAGGGGAAAGTTAATATTTGCTAAAAACAGAAATGATTTATTATTAAACAACACACCCTCCTTTACAAGCACAGGGTGTATATTAATTAATGACATATTTAGTTTAATTTAACTTGTTTTGTTTAACAAGTCTTTGCTTAAGCAGTAACCTAAAGTTTGACTAAATAATTAATCACTTGACCTTATGACTAAATTAATGTTACATTTAATAGCCATAATCTTACCTAGGTAAGGCCTTAGCTACTACACTTTGATTTAAAACAAAAAGAGTTACGAATTTGATTGCTAAGATCAGTTAGGTTGCTTCTAGTGGTTATACATCCAGTACCCCCGTTGTTGCCATGGTTAACAAAAAAAATACTTAAATGCCTATAAAACATTTATTTTAACAACTTTCACAAATCCTAGTATGCCGTAGGCAATAGACTCTTGTTGTTGCACAAGGGTCACTAAAACACCGACATGAGGCTATCCTGACTATATATAGAAGTCCCTTTGCCTGTGTGTATTGTGACAACATCTACCGAAAACCTCTGAAGATGCAAGATTGCCACGTATCTATAATCGCCTCCCCCCTTTGGTAGCTAATACTTCAATGTACTGTAGTTGCAACTCCCTACGCTCCCTCGTTTGATAGTGCAACGCCACCTGGTTGGCTCGATGATGCGAGTAAGTCAACGTACTTACGCATAGTGTCGTCCATCGTATTTCCGGTATACAAGGTAGCAAGGAGTTGTGCCACCATCTCACCGTGGGAGACAATCCCGAGGCGAATTGCATCATAGATTAGGTCTAGAAGAGAGTGCTGGGTGATGCCCCGCCGGATGCGCTCTGTGACGCCACATAAGCTTCATGATTAATTGGGATCGCAGCTCGAGACAAGAATAGGCAATATGCCATCGAGAACCTAGGTAATAATGACTTGCTTACTTTTCATCGCAGGGTTCTTGCTCTTAAGCATCGTGATCTTATAGTTGATGAGAGAGGACTTTGGGTATTTAGCCCCTAAACCAACCTTGTGCCCGAGACTTTCGATAGTGTAGTTTATCGTGTCACTGGTGAATTTGAAGTACCTCTCGGGCACTATATTTCTCTGATATCAGTAGATATATATATCAAAGGAATTAGGAAACCTGCCGTTCGGGCTGGTGTCCCTCTCGTTCTCATTGACTATCTTCAGGCCAATATTTTTCGGATCAACCTTGGCCCTATGTAGAGTATCCCGGATAGCGTCGTCGTTCTCTAGCATATTACACTTAACATTCATCTTTTCGACGAATAGAAAATCCGGAATAGTAGTATAGAAAAGAAAACGATTGCCTGAGTCAAGGAAATGGACTTACTATACACGATGATGCCTTTCTCAAACCGTGCCTCTGCCGAATAGCACAGGAGAAAAAAGACATCGACAAAGCCGATTAGCCGGATTTTCCCCTCCCACCTTTCGCCATTGATCAATATCTCCCATGGGTGGATGTCACTATCTTTGTCTCAGCGATTTAATCGATAACAAATGAGATGAACGAGCTAAATTTGATGGAACTGCGATTGAAAATGCGGGCAGCTGAGGCGAGCGACATACTAATCGCACTCTAGCGACTTATCTTGTACCGATCTATCAAATACTCTTAGAACGCGGTGGTAGGATGCCATAATTATTCGGGCTTATTCGAGAGACAGTGTTTCTGACCTAAGTTGTCTGACCTGGAAGACGAAGCGATCAACACAAAAAATGATTCCCGCCTGTGCTCTGTCGCAGGTAGGGCACCTAATCCAACCGTCGAGGGACTTGGCTTGAGTCGATAGCCAGAGATCCGAAGAGGGCTCAACGTGCTGTGATTGATGCTGGACTTACAGGGGTTGAACTGCACAGCTCAGAGCTGAATGTCCATTTCGAGCATTTGATATTCTTACATGCATAGGCGTGCACTAGCGAAGCAGGCAACCCTATCACGGATGTCCAATAACAATAGCTCGCTAGGGTTTTATACTTGATTAATATTTTTCTTTTTTAGAAAGGTTATGCATCCTACTGTACTGTCACATACCGGGCCAACCCTAATATTGAACAGTAGCTTGTGTTTTCGGCCGCTTCCATGAGAGGAACCCAACATTCGACAAAACGCCAACAGTTTATGTAACCCCTGTTGGTGATAGCTCGAGCTGAACATGCATAAAGCCCTGCTGGAGCTAGCCGAGTACCCCGTGATTGGTTACGACGATGCACCTTGAAATGGAATTTAGGAGCTTCACCTTGATCACCTTGACCACCTTGACCAATATCCAGTGTTGGTCGGGCGCATACTCCCCCCTCTCAGTTCAGGCATGGTCATTCTACAAAATCATACTCGCAAGACATCGGATTGACGTTTGATACAGGTTAATAAAACCTCCCCATTCAGTTCTTTACATGAACTTAGCAGACTCTTTGAGCTGTAACAGATAAAAGAGTCTCCGTCTCCGTGAGCAAGCAACGATGGATTATGTCAAGGCGAGAAAAGACGACGTGATTGGCAAGTCGAAGGCTGCGTTTGAGGTTGCCATCAGCCAGAACCCTGAAAAGATTCGGACGATATTGAACTCGTTGTTTGTGCCGAGCTTTAAGCCCACGTTCGAGAGCGACTCAGATGAAGAGGACTCAGCGGTCGCTGCCTCGACAGAGTTCGATAACGTTGACCTCTTGGCACCTTCATACTCGTCGGCCATTGCTGATCCTGGCGGCTTACAAAATCGCTTCCCCTACCGCATGATTGACATCGATACCAAAGAGCTTATTGCGCGGCCAGAAATTGGCACCTTGGGGCAATACTGCATAGTTAGTTCCCTAGAGTCTTTTATTCCCCTTCTGGCGTGTCTCAGAACCCTAACCGCAAGCCTGAGAAATTTTTACTATAAGTGGACATTATTGACCCCGGTGCTATAACAGTTGTCGCATAGCTGGAAGTTTCCAGAAGTGACTTATAAAGACTTCGCCGCGGCCAAGTTAACAGCGTTCAATAAGAGAATCGAGACAGGAGAAGTTGTCGGTGCTCCCCAACTAAGTGATGTTGATGCTACAAAGAGACATTGTTGGTCCGAACTCATCAAACAAGAAGATGAGGTGAAAATCTTGGTTCACGGATATGAGGCACGTCTCAAACTTGAAGGGATTGGGAGTGAGAGGATTGTGGAGGGGCTCCTCAGACGACTTAAAGATGTGTGGGAAGCGGAAAGCGGGCCTAATGGCCAGGAAGGCGAAGACAAGCTTAAAAAGGCCCACGCTGATGCCATAGCGGCTCAGCAGTATCAAAAGATGGAGGCAGGCGTCCTCAAAGACCTGCTTGGCGATATTGGCCTTGACAAAGACAGCATACAGACAGTTATTAATGATGATCTCATCGACACGGGGCCAAAACACCCAGAGACTGCAGTAGAGAGGGCCGCAAGAATCGTCGAGGAACGCAGAACCGCGAAGATTGACCAAGCCAGTAACATTCAATTCTTCAGTCGGTATGGGGACATCCGCAATGCGTTAGATAGGCTTGTCAACTGTGGTAAGTAACTCCTGGTGTCACTTTCTTCCTGCTTTAGTCGCTTATGGAGGGGCAAATCTCCTCTTAGAGCAACCAGCATGTCTCGGGAGCATGCAGAACTTCTAAAACCTGTGCTGATTTCCCCTAAACGAGTGATTACTGACTCTAGCGAGCTATAGTGACCCTCTGCAGGTCAATGATTAAGATCGAGCAATCGATCGAGCGGTGCAAGGAGATCTTTGACCGTAATTGCTTCCCAAAGACACAGAAACGATACGTGTGGATTGATACTTGTTGCATCGACAAAGACGATGATGGTGAATATGTCAGGAGCATATCTGCCATGGGCGATTGGTACAAAAATGCAGAGTTTTGCTTGGTCCACCTCGACAGCCCCAAAGACTTTGCACAGGAATGGTTGGACGACTGGGAGGTGTTTAGCCCCAAGGCTCGTGAATGGGTAGAAGACTGGGAGAAATTTAATTTGGATGAAGTCACACCAACACCCAACATTTCGACCTACGATGAGATTCACCGATATAAGCCCCAGTGGTCAACAAGGGCTTGGACACTTCAAGAACTCGTTATGAGTAAGACGACCTTCTTTGTCAACTCGTCTTGGGCGTTCTTAACCCGGCCTGTTGAGAGATTGGGGTACTGGTACTATTTATGCCCCTTTGTATCTCGCTACACTGAACTGGACACCGGAAATCCATTTCTAGGTTTGCTTAAGAACGGCAAACATGTGGAAGAACTAGCACGTCTATTAGACCACGCAAGCATTGAAGTAAGTATGCTCCTTTGAAGCCCCTTATTCGTCCAAACCCCCCATTGTCCAGATTGAAGATAGCTAAGTCGAAGATACAACTAGTTGAAGTACCTCGACCCAGTAGGGACTGCTATTGGCCAAGCCCAAAGGATAATTGCGATGCTTGATGCGATTGATTTTCGTATTCGCGGTGATATTGATCTCTACACGGCAAGAGCATGGGTGACGCAAGCCGTTAACATCTCAGCCTTGAGGTTAGAAACCGCCAGCAACAACCTAGTTGAGAAGATCCTAGATGTTCTCAAACCTATAGCGAAGGCCTCAGCTAAAGAATATTCGCCATCGGACCTTACGACAATAAGGCATGTGATTGGAATCCTGCTGAAATGCCTCGTCACGCTCATAGAGCAACCTATTATGGACGATCGAAATTACATTGCAGAGTTTGGTAATGTCCAGAACCTCGGAATGTGGCAAATTGGACTCGTTAGAAGCAATTTCCCAGCCTCAAAGTCAATGGCTCTCATGTGCCCAAGAGACGCAACGGAGGAAATTGATCGTGCTTATGGCCTCATGGGCATGCGTGAGTAAAATTCTCGAAGTCATTCTCTTCTTGTTTAGGCAACTTTCAGAGCACAAACTTTCCTTTTTAGGCCGGGACGCTGTCTAGAGGCTTCTGAAACTCTCGCAAATGGTACCCAAAATGACGATAACTGACTCCGAGTGTCCTAGTTGGCGTCCGTTTTCCTACTTTCAAGGCCGAGGGCCTTACCAAAGCGCTCTCACGTCTCCTAGACGAGACCGTCATTACATCAAATGACGTATCCGTTTTCAACTGGTCAGGAAAGCAATACGGAAGCCCCCGTGAGAAATTCTCTGAGCCATTTTCTTCTTGTTTAGTCAGCTTTCGGAGCCCAAGACTTCCTTTCTGGGCCAAGATGATATCTAGAAGCTTCTGAAACACTCACAAAGCACGCTCGAAATAGCAATAACTAACTCCGAGTTCTCTAGTACGTGGCAGAAGCCTATACCCATCGCTACCAGAAGCATACACACCTAGCAATGAAGAATCCCATAAAAAGGAGATCGAGAAACGACTGGCCACGCTTCTGCAATTTGAGAGATATGAGTGCTTGAATGATTTTGGTACGTCTTGTATCAAGCCTCATTTAGACCTACGATTCTAAAGACTTTGAAGAGCAAATACAAGGCATGCTTTTAGGCGTCCTTGACTTCATCAAGCGTCGCCAATTAAAGGAAGATCGGGTAATCGTGAGCTGCTCCTTTATCTTACTGCATCACTTCCCTAGTAGCCCAACGAGATCGATTGCTAATTATAAGGAACATAGTGGATCAGAGAGATACTTAGAATTATGAAAAGGAGCGAATTCAAGTATCTGAAGCCGCATATCCAAAACGTGGGTAAAATACTCAAATACATTGAAAATAAGGCCGAGGATGTAGCAACATCAAGCCTGAGAAAGGAGCCAGGAGGGATACTGACCGGAGCTGGAGATACTCCGTCTTCCCCCGGGGCATTTGACACCCTTTCGTCCTCATTAAGCTCCCTTTCGTCTCAGGTAAAATTGCCTTCTTTACCAAGAGATGTGATGTCCTTTAAGGCGCCGAAGTTTGGCTCGAAAAAGGCAGGTTCAGAAACATCGGCGTCATCTGCTCCATCTAGTAGTCGGGGTATTGGTGGATTTAAAGGTCCATCGTTAAAAGGGTTTGGAAGAAAGGATTCGGGGGGTTTGTCATCCACTGAGTCGCCCAAGGGAGACGAGATACCAGCGGCCTTCGCTAGCTCCAAACCACCACCATCACCACCCACCACTCCCAAAAGTATTAACGATGAGGCAGACAGACTCGAGCACGAGAGATTGCGAGTATTGAATGCTCAGGTCCTTTCATATATTCGAAGTATCGACACTGTGGACCCGACTAGCGACAACCCAGTTGCCTTCGAACAAGCACCGAAGTTGCCTAATGAACTAAAAAATGTCCTTGCTGATATCCCCGATCGCAAGTTTAGCAGACTCAGGACGGAACCAGACGATGTTGAAACAATGATTTCGCCAAACCCAATTCTAGTTAAGAGTTCTGGAATTGAGGGTCTGTTTGATATTCAGCGAGTCATCGTCACAATGCCCCAATCCGTGAAGCTCCGACGTCAAGTAAGAAACGCGATCAGCCCAAATCAGAAGATTACTGGCTGGTGCAGCATTTCCACAGGCTTCGCTATGGTGTTCGTCAGTTTCTCCTGCCCCAAAAATATCCTTGAGAAAGAATTGGAAGTCGTACAGGCTGTGGAAGCGAAGGTTCTGAGACAGCAGGAATCCAACGATAACCGCGATGAAGACGAAGACGAAGAGATAAGCGACATTGATGAAGAGAAGGATGTAAATGGAAAGCTAGCTACCAGTACTCCTAATAGACCAGAACTCAAGCGTCGCGGGACGAGCAGACTTCAAAGGAGGCGAGCATTGATGGGGACGAGCAAGAATAAAGAAGGTACCAGCGACGAAGAAGACGAGTTGATGTCCGAAGAGGTTAAGCAAGAGGGCATGCGAGTGAGTCGGATGATTAAGTTCGTCCAAGAACCAACATTGTCGCTAGTGGCCGGCGAATGGGTTCTCACTCGCTTCTCAGGTGTGCCGGGGGCCAAGTGGTTCCTAACCCACCTTGACATGGGCAGCTCCGGAGGCGACTTTTACGGCCATCGCATCGCTACTGACGAGATCAACTTCCGAAATGCTTCGCCCGAAATCGGTCTCAGTGCGTAATTCTCCGAGCCTCTTTCTTCTTGTTTTGGCAACTTCCAGAGTAATATGGGCTATCTATCCTGTTTGGGATAAGAAGGTGCACAGAAGCTTTGGAAGCCCTCATAAGTTGCGCCCCAAAATGGCGATAACTAACTCCGAGTGTTGTAGTGAAATATTGGGAGAACTACATGATGAAAAAGAAGTACCGGCTTTGCAGCTTGATACAAAAGCTCGTAGAGAGTAAGCACTGGGGTAATATGAAGGGTTAGTACATTTCGTAACTCATCGCGTACACCCCTTTTCCTCCTCCTGCTTCAATCCGATGTTTCGTTCTGAATCATGACTGACCCCTTGATAGTACGTTCTTGCTGGAGGCCTGCCATATCGAGGATATAAACGATAATTATTTCCATTTCAAGAGCCCCTTACTAATAACTTATTAACATTTGGAAGACCGAGGTTGAGCAAGACTTAGCCACCAAACTTACAGAAAAAGCAAATCAAGGCTTCGCCTTCGCTTCCACTAGTCTCGGGGCTAGCGGCGGTAAGAACACGGAGGAGAAAAATGACGATAGCGACTCCGACTCCGAATCCGACTCCAATTCTGGTATCGATACAATTACCGATGCATTGAAGCAGATCGGCGGGCTAGCTGTTACCATGCTGCTCAGACTTCTACGAAAAATGGGCGAGCCGGCTAGAGAAGAGCCTTAATGCCGACGTCCTGAAGATGTTCCCTGTTCACATGCAAGCTGCGCTACAAAGTCTTGATGACAACAGGGACCTGATGCCATCGATGTTTCACTCAGCAAAGAAGATACACATGTTCTAGCGTCGAGTCTTCATCTGCTGAACCTGGGAAATCGCTGCGGCAGTGTGCGCAGGAGAAGGGGACACGGTATCTATATGATTAATTGACGACCAGCTCTTAGACAATGGAAATGCCGAACTATGAAATTTGATTGCAACTATTCAAATTTTCCAATGCTACGGCGACCGTTTCTACTAGACCATAGCAGAGTCCATATTGTGGCGTGGCTGGATGCCAAGGATTGATTCATCACCAAATTAACTGCGAATGACCCCAAGAAGAATAGTTACAGTATCGGCTTTAAGACCCAGCAATCATAATCCTCAGCCATATATATATACTAATTAGTATGATAGATAGGTATTCTTAACGACGTCGGTTATCTCTAGCCGCCTACTTACCCTGCATTGAGTGTTCGCCGCTCTTCACACAATTCGTTGGATTAAAGTGCAATTTGGGTGGTCATTCGTGAATCCCATTCACATCTCATTCTTAGGCCTCTTTAATTAATGCTTGCCCTTTTTGCACTGCACAGCCAATACCGAATCTTCACCACCATGTCTTAAAAACAACAACCGCCCGCTACCAAGTATCCATCAGACATGATATATCCCCTTCTACTCGTCCGGATCCTCATTTCTCCAATCATCTATCCTTCCAACGCTGCGCAGTACTGCTCTTCGTATCGCCTGTCTCACCTGCCTTATTTATTACCATGAATACCCACTTCAATGTTATCACCCCCGATGCGGACGACGTAGCAGCCACAGCGCTAGTTGGGGCCACCACAACGGCCGTTTTCAAGTCTAATGCCGCCTCGCAGGCTATGCAGATGGGGCAATTCGAGGAGTCCATCTCTCTACATCGGGAGGCGCTAGAGATGAAGCTGCGGGCATACCCTGAATCCTCGATTCAGGTTGCTATTACGTATAACGGGCTCGGCGAAGCTTTTCTTCGAGCGGGCAGACTTGAAGAGGCTGATGAGGTCCTTCATAAGGCCCTGATAATACGGGAGCGGGATGGCCCAGATCTGGATGCCGCCGCTACGAGAGAGAACATCGGCGCACTTCGAGAGGCACAGGGCCGCTTTCCAGAAGCTCGAGATGTGCGACTCCGGGGCGCTGAGGAGGGACATATGCTATGCAGTAATGAGCACGTGAGTGACGAGACTATCGAGAATATATGCATTGTGAAGCCTAAAGCTGAAGATCACGCACACCATCTAGTGTCCCAAATTTGGTACGCTTCCTCGAAATCAACTTAGCCCCTGCGCGGCCTGTCGAGCTCCCTTCTATTGTGGTAAGGGCTGTCAAGCACAGGATTGGAGGGAGAGGCATAAGCCTCTCTGCAAGGCGCATACGTCAAAGGGGGCGTCGGTGCAGCCAGTAGCTCAGTAATAATGCACTCCAACCCGAGTAATCATTTCGGGGATGAGGAGACCGGCAGATAACCTGTCGTCAATCTTATGACGGGCTAGCATTTCGGCTCTTCGTCTTTTGGATCCCACGGCCTCTAAATATAATGGAGAATGCTATTGGGAATTTTATGCCTACTAGGTTGCCTTCCCGATTCGCGCTTGTGTTAGACGGGACGGCGGTGGTGCGGTTGCTCTGGATCTTCCGATTGATGCTAATAACGTCATCTCCACAATGTTTAACGAGCTGGCATCACTATGTCTCGCTACCAGGTGTAGGTAATCAGGCTGGGATTGAGACTCTAAGATAAAGAGCTTTCTATATTTAGATTAGCTGAGGAGCATTCAAAACCCGCCACATATACAGGGGATGGTGATGATGGATATCTAGACCGAACGACAAAATGTTCTGTATACCTGCTCTTACTGTAGTATACTTCACCCGGTCTATACGATCGCTCCAATGTCAGCCGACTATTTTGCCTCATGGTCTGTTACGGTACATATGCTTTCCGTGTTTTCTCCCAGTGCATCGCAAGTTAAATATAACAACATAAGTCGACTCTACAATGTAAGTATAACATAGTTCATTAACTAAAACTGTCTTTCATCTAGTCGCTTTCCTGTCATTGCCACTTAATGGGCATGGCAAAGCCATTTCTCAATCGCGAGCAAGGATATTCTGACCTGATGTTGTTGTTGTGAGGGGCTGACGGAGTATGCACGAGGAGCTTGTATGCATACATACTGTAGAAGGAGAGCGTATTAGCTGACCTTCAGCATTCAACTAACTGGGCTACGAGGCATCAGATTGAGAAGGTTAAAAGTAACTTGGTTAGAATTTTCGGAGTGGATTCAGACGCTGCGATCCGCTGCCCTGGTTTCTGTACTGTGTCGATTTTCGGATCCTGGTCGCAGAATACACCTACACCCTGCGGTGATAAACGGATGACAAAACAGGATACCTACCAGCTGAACAACTTGTAAACAAGAATGTAGGAGAAGGGTGTAAAGGTAATACGGTGGAAGAAATAGATAGTTATTATCTAATGTTCAACGCCCAGAGTCCTTCGTACCGACAAATTGGGTATTTAAAATCCGTGCCCACAAGAACAGATTGCCGGATTGGGAAATTTAACTCCAGCTGTGTAAGATTCCCGATTGGGAAGTTTAACACCGTCAAAGAACGAGCCATTACTAACTAACCACGAGCTTCTGTCAGTGTGAAGCCAACATCATCCCATCGATGTCGGAACGAAGAGAGGCCTAGGTATGCCAGTGTTTCTAATATGCAGGATAGAAACCCACAGGCCCTCCTCTGGCCACGGCAATCAACTGTTAGTCAGAGGCCAAGGTTGACAAATCAATGAATTCCTTATACCTTTCCCTCTATCATACTACTTAATGTCGAATGGCATCTCTTCCACACTAAAGGTCCTGTGAGAGAACAGTATCGGTAGTTAGGCCTGGGACATCTTATCTCTCTCTACTAGATACGTCACGTCATCCTTCAATCCTCTTCCCAAGAACCCGTACGATTGGGTAACAGGAAACAAGGACTGCATTCCTCGTCGCTTAGGGCCTACAACTCAGTCACAATGACCTCGTCACAGGGTTCAACCTCCGAGAAAGACCATATCGAGGGTCAACCGGGCATACTAGGAGTCACCGTCGCAGCAACACCGGCACCGCCGCCACCGCCTCCCAATGGTGGCACGAGAGCCTGGTTGCAGGTGCTGGGCGCCTTCTTCCTCAACTTCAACACGTGGGGACTGCTCAACACCTTCGGTATCTTCCAGGCCGAGTACTCGGCAGGCTTGTTGAAGACGTCGTCTGAATCGGCTATTTCATGGATAGGATCTCTGCAAGCCTTCCTCATGCTATTCGTCGGTGTCATTTGCGGGCGCGCCCTCGACGCTGGCTACTTCTACACCGATATTACCATTGGTGTCCTTCTTGAGGTAGTTGGCATGATGTGTATGTCTGAGAGCACCACTATAAATAATATCTTCGTCTCCAAACAGGAATATAGAAACTAGGAGCTAATTCTTTCTCCATAGTGACATCGATCAGCACCCAATATTATCAAATCATCTTGGCCCAGGGAGTGGTGGTAGGAATTGGGGCTGGCATGGTATTCGTTCCTAGTGTTGCCATCGTCGGAACGTACTTCTCCACGCGGCGTTCGACAGCCTTGGGCCTTGCCGCCACTGGCTCGAGCCTCGGCGGCATTATTTACCCAGTGGCCCTCAAGCGGCTGATCCAAGATATCGGCCTGGCTTGGGCCATTCGCGTGATGGGCTTCATTATGCTTGGCACCCTTGTCATCTCTGTCGCCATCATGAAACCGCGCCTACCACCACGCAAGTCCGGGCCGCTCGTCGATATGGACTCGTTGCGGAGCCCCATATTTGTAACCTGGCTCCTGGCCGTCTTCTTTACCTTCATCGGGCTGTACATCCCCTTCTTTTACTCCGAGAAGTATGCGCTAAGCATCGGGGTCTCTCCGGACTTAGCCTTCTACTTACTAATCATCATGAACGCCGCTTCGATACCAGGCCGCATCGCCCCATCTATCCTAGCTGATAAGATCGGCAACCTGTCTGTCATGATTCCCGCCATCCTATTATCAGGCGTCATTGTCCTTGCGTGGATCAGTGTTAAAACCCAAAGTGCCCTGATTGGTGTCGCCGTCCTATTCGGACTCTTCAGCGGTTCCATCCAAGGCGTGTTGCCCGCTACCGTTCCTTTTCTTTGTCCCGACCTCTCTAAGCTGGGTACTAATATCGGCATGACGCTCGTTGCGGCGGGCTTGGGACTCCTAATTGGTAGCCCGGTGGCTGGAGCGATTCTCGGGGATCAAAGTTCCGCCTCAGGTGAGGTATGGTGGGGTTGTTTGACGTTTGCAGGGGTCACAGTGATAGTTGGATCGCTGGTTCTTTCGGTTAGCCGGGTTATGAAGGTTGGCTTTCGCATTACTAAGGCTTAAGGCTGTGAAATGACTGGCCCGATTGCTGTCAGTCCGTTGTCAGATAGAGACCCTTTCAAATCTACGTTAATTGGCGCATTAAATACCAAAGTGGCGAAGTATCCTGTTCCGAAGTCTGCATTTGGGAAGAAATGTGCTACAAAATTAGATAGCATACGAATCAAAGATACAGAGATAGTTGTGTCGGAAGGTAATCAATGATCTAAGTTAGGTTGCAATATAACATCTAATGACTCTTGTCGTTCAGCTTAGAGGGTCGTAAGTCGTGAGCACAGTTTTCGGCGATAAGAATTTTGAGCAACTAAAATGCCATGTCCATTGAGGGGTCTTCTAAATAGGTAGCTAGCCCAGAGGGCTGAAGGTAGGTGAGATCTGCTGATAGGTCGATGTTCTGCCAAGTATCGCTAGATAAGCTTGGAGTTGAGCAATCTAGGGCTAAGAGATCCTCGGGCAGCGAAAAGGCATCATCGTTATATTCATTAGCGGGAAGTCCAGTTACTATGCTCGTCAAGGTCCCAGAGGCCACAGCAGATCCAATAAGACAGTGCGCTTGGCGTCGCTGAAGTGCGTCTTTCAGATCAGCGATTGCCTGATCTGTCGACGAGACTGCTTTCCGACAGAGCTCTTGCCTCCCATCGCTGTTATCAAAGTCCGAGTACAAATTAGGCGTAACAGCTTGGCAAATAGCGAGCATGATGTAGGTCTTGATTGCCACAGGTCCTCGGTGGGATCTGTTTAGCCAGAGCTCCAGCATGGAAGTCAGTGATTTTGTAAGCAGTTCGGCAAAAATTGAGACGGCGTGTTTGGGGTGAACCGGAATGACGCGCGCGCTATCGATGCCGCGCAAGCGTCCAACAATAACGCAAGCGGTGAAAGCGGCCCGGCCCGCATCCGTCCAGAGCAGGTGGAATGCCGCGAAGCTCGTCTCTTTAGAAGCCTGAGTTACCATTTGAAACTGATATAGGATAGAGCTAGCGTAATTCCATGTTTCTAGTAGTTGGCCTTGTTGGGATATGTCTGGGAGGGCGCTAGTGATCTTAATCATGTTTATCATCATCAAAGAAGTATGCATCGCGGTGCAGATTACTGTAATATTAAATCAATAACTGCTCTCTGGATAAGGTCGATAGAATAAATACGACCCCAAGAAAAGAAAAGAGAAATAAGGAGGAGACGGAGCGAGGAAATTGAGTTGATCAAGCGAACTAGCTAGCAGAAAATGAAGAGAAATGTTACTCACTTGCTTGTTGCAACTCCTGCACTGGGTCCTCTATAGAGCGACCTAGGCGGAGGTACGACGGAAGGCTGTCTAATATGCCGCGGAAAGAAGCGCGAAGCTCAGCGTGTAGATCGGCAGAGATACGGGGAGTCGGGGAACAGAGGATTTGATGGGTTGGCGCAATCAGTCTGGCTAATCTTACGGCGGCAAGGCCGAATGCAGCATCAGTATCGATATCGCTATTAGTTTGGATATCTTCCGACTCAAGTGCGGACCGGGGGGAATCTCCAAGCATGTAAATCGGTTTGGACAGGCTACGGTCACTAGGCAGCGGGCAATCACAGTCTTCAAGGCGCACTAAAGAACTTGGAGTCAGTAATTGCTATTTCCAACATACTTTATGAGAGTTTCAAAAGCTCTGAGCATCGTCTTGGCCCAGAAGGGAAATCCTGTACTCCAGAAGCTGCCAAAACAAGACGGAAATGGCTATGAGAATTGCTCACTAATAAGCTGCGAGCCACTTCGAATGCAAAAATCCAGGTTTAAGCGGAAGAAGCAGGCCCATAGCCGTTTTCTAACCTCGGCGTAATAAGGAGAAACGCCCATAAATAGAACCGGATCCCGATGGAGGCCCATGGAAAAGGCAATCTGGCTTGTCAAGCCCTGAATCCCGAGTAAGTCGTACATGGAATCAGTATCTGCAGATATCATGGTTTTCAGGACAATCAGCAGCAGTAGCGCTTGCATTACCCCAATGCATGGCTTCTGCAAGCGATCCGAAAACCGAACGTAGTGCTCGACCTGCTGAGCAATGCCGCGGCTAACAAGACGTTTCGATTCCACACCCTGCATGGATATAGCGATTGCTAGAAGGGATCGAAGAAGGTGGACGGGATTCGAAGTGCTAGAGTGATCTAAGGCGCGGTCTAGGTCGGCCTGTAGTTCGGCGGCATCTATAAAATTGTATATACGGCCGTACGTTCGGATATAGTGCTGCATGTGTTTCTCGCTCGTCGAGCGGTCAGGGAGCAGCCCCAACAGGTCGGGTAATACCGAGGTGGGAATAACGTTATAGATACGAACTTGGAATTTCAATTCTTTTAGACGTTTCTGGCTAGCTTCGAACTCGGCTGACCGTTCCAAGTAGGCTTTCAATACCCAGGTGTAGTAGCCTGGCGACATCCAGTGCGTGACACCTAGAATGCGAGTCTTCCGTTCAGAGCCGCGAAATACATGACTTCTAGGGACAGGGAGAGACTCGCAGCTGCCGATGTCCGTAGCCGGGCCCCCCTCCCGAGACACAGAAGCCGAAGAAGATGTAGAGGACTCAGGAGGTGTAATGGGATGCGCAAAGCTAGGCGTATCTCTCTCACGCCTTGGTGTCGACGTGCCCGAGGGCGGACCTTGAGACTTGAAGGAGCACTCGGAGCCACGAGCCCGACATTGTTTACAGGGCAGTCCATTGGTACGATCACATCGGATTTTCCTCCCACGGCACTATATCGTGGTCAACAGGCGGGAGCGGGAGCGGGAGAGGGACTGGGACTGGGACTGGGACTGGGGATGGCACCGGGCTAAGGCACACCTGAGAACATGAGACGGCTTCTCGCATTCTCGACCGTTTGCGGCCAGCTTTCAATCGCGCCTCCTCCTCGAAGCCGTCGGCACTGATATGACTGAAAGTGAGTGACATGATGGTGCGAAACACAGCGCATTCGGTGACAGAAGTGATTTGGCGTTTGGCGATTAGCGATGGAGAAGAGGTGGCGTCGTGACACGACAGCCTTGGAGCTTTATCGCCGACACAATAAGTACCTAGATTAATCGCCCAGCAAGCGTTATCTCGCCAGAGTCCTGCATCTGAGAACGCCTCATGCGCCACGCAGTCGGTTATTATTCCGAAATGCTCCGGCCGCTGTGACTGGGATCGCACGTTATATACTGACTCGATGTCAAGCGTAAGGCTCGGTTATGGGAGAGAATGGCGTGATGGTGTTTCTGTCAGACTGAAATAAAGGCGTTTGTCGCTACCTACATACATAAGGTACTGAGTTGAGACACGAGAATCGGTACATCCAACAGGTACCGGTACCTCTATTGTCGGTACCATGTTCCAGGTTATAGGTGAAGATAGTGTAGCATGGCATGTGCTGAGGCGATATACTACTAATAGGTAGTGGGGGTTTCAGCTGAAGGTTACGGGGTTAGCTCCGGGCTACTAGTTCCGGCTCGAATGGGTCCCTCCCATTTCCACGTGTTGATAAAGCCCCTGGTATCGACACACGCACACTCGGTACTGTCCTTCGTTCGGCGCTAGACGGGATAAGAGGTACCATCTAGACCTAGGCAGGCAATCGAACAAAGCACACACGTATACGTATAATCCTTCCCGATATCAGGCGCCTACGGTACCTACTACGGTACGGGTATAATCGATGGCAACGGCATACACCCATGTCTAGGACCCGTGCATATCCGGCAGTGTTCTGTTCATTCTCCGGACCCTGTATACCTACCTCTAGGTAGGCTTGTTGACTTCTGAACAGCCCATTCCTATCTAGTGTACCAATGTACTGCCTGCTCAACCCAAACACCACACATACCCAGTCATTTTAGTAGGATACCTACCTTAGGTACTTGGATATAAACTTACACTGCTTCGGAGGAAGGGCAAAATTGCATACTAAGTGGGCTCGTTTAAAAAGGGCTCGAGCCTTTTTTTTTTCAGTGGATCCTGTCGTCATTTTTACTTTTTAAGTCTGCTCACTCAATCAATCATGGTCCTTATCAGCTGTTCCGAGTTGCGGCACGGCGTTGTGGCGCACGAGCAGAGTAGTAAGTGCATGATGTCAAATTTCAGCCTACAGAGATTTGAAAACCTCTAGCCTAGGCTTCTACGCTCCCAGTCTAAAGTTACGTACCTATACGAACTAACTACCTACTTACTTACACGTGTACAGAAGGATTCGGTGCTGCCTTAGTATAGGTATGGAATGTGATATTCTAGAACACCGAACGGCAGTGCAAGACCGACTCGCTCCATGAGTATAGCACTGTTGGTCTTTGCGGTCCTCTCTCCAGGTAAGTCCATAGCAAATAGATGCAATGTCCTATCCGAGATTGCTAACTGCATGGGCTACTTTTTGTCCCAGGTCGACAACCGCCGGCTTCCGCATCATACTGAAATGGTTCCCCGCTACGGTTTGGCACCGGATGTTAGTCCCCGGAAGGAGCTTATCCCAGCCATTAGCGTCGTGACTGCGCCGCGGGTCCATAATCCAGTCACTCGCCGCATTTCGGCCCGTCGCGCTATCTCTAAGACCTTCGTGGGATGACCGCGCCGCGTCCCCTGTCGTTTCCCAGACGCCCTTTTCGGCCCAAAGTGCCAAGACTGTCTTTGGTCCCAGGCCGGTTGGGATCGCTGTGGCCTGATACTGCCTGAGCGCGTTGACAGAGCCCTTGAAATGCTTCTTAACCCTCTCCCTAGCTTGGGACCCTTTAGCTTTCAACTCGTCCATGACTCCGAGCTCTGAGAGAAGGTCGATCGTCTCAAGTGGAAGCGGTGGCAGTTCCTTCGGGCAGGGCGCGTCGATCAGAACTAGCATCTCAACCTGTTCTCCATACGTTTGCGCCAGCTCAGATGCTGCCTCAAAAGCGTATGCGCCGCCTATCGACCAGCCCCCCAGTCTGTAAGGTCCACGGGGCTGCACTCGCCGGATTTCTGTCACGTACATAGCTGCTGCTGCTTTCAACGGGACTTGGAACGACTCGGGAGAGGACAAGAAGGGGCTATTAAGCCCGTAGACAGCTCCGGGAGTGTCTAGCTGTGGCAGAACCATATAGCTACCAGCGCTTCCGGATCCATCAGGCAAAAGAAAAAGAGCCGGCGCCTGACTGTTGGAGCCCCGCTGCAGCAGCACCGCTTCGGCTTTGAATTGTGGTGTGTTCTCATCAGCCTCCTGCACGGCTTTTACCATCTCCGTGGGTCGTGCTGGGGTATCGCCTAAAGCCTCTCGGATAGCCTCAAGTGTCGGGTAGTCGATTAGGAAGCTCGATGGAAGATCCATGCCAGCCATGTTGACGGTCGCTAAAATGGATAGAGACAGTAAACTGTCGACTCCGTATTCAGCAAGAGGTGTCGCCTCATCTATCTCGTGCACCTGAAGCCCAACCTCTTGCGCAATGATCTTTCGAAGCTCGTCTACACGGTACCCTTCAGTTGGCTCCGGTGCCGGTGTGCTCAAGTTTGTTGATGCTTTACTTCCTAATCCAATCGACGATTCGTCGCTCAAACTATCCGCGGAAGGTGTTGAGGCCCCACTAGATTCCAAAGCAAAGTATTGTCGTAAATCTTGGACAGAAAGGCAATCGTTGAAAAGCGTCGCAGGGACGTCTTCACCCAGTAATGACCCGAGTTTCGCAACTATGCTTAGGGTTAGGAGACTATCGACGCCTAGATCTGAAAAAAGCGCATCATCGCTCAATTCGGCCAATTCTACGCCAACCTCAGACGCAATAGCCGCAAGAACCATGTCAATAGTCCGTTCGGGTGACTTGGACACTGGTCTTTCTCTCTGTTGAATAGCGGCGAAGGCAGCCCGTTTCGTAAAGTCAGTGGCGACGGGTTGCTGCGTGGGAATGCCACCAGGTGACGTCCGCGGAAGCAGGTGATCAAGAATTGTTCTCTTGATTCGTTGAAACTTGAGGTCCTCGCAAACCGCAACAACCTGGTCATCCTCGAAGAAGTACACATCGCCAGATAGAACGCCCGGCGTGTCTGTTTCTTGCATGCGAACGTAACTCTGGTATCGGACGGACGCGGACAGTTGGGCCACTATCTTCATACTTTTCCAGCCGTGGGAGATGAAGACGCAATCCTCAGGGGTTGTGTCAGCCCCATTTAAAACGAATCCAGAGAGATGGGCAATGCTATCAATCCAATAAGGGCTATGCGTAAATATCCCATCCGAGTCGTCAGTGGCAAATTTAACATGGGCAGTCGCTTCGAGGAGGTTGCTGTCTAAATAGACCTCATCCATCCCTTGGTATTTCGGATCATAAGTAACAAGCGCCGAGAAGAGCTTGTACACCATGGGGCGTAGGATTTTATGCGTTAAGCCCATTACGGATGATGCGATGAGATGGTCCATCCTAGCCTTGACGAGATACGCATTCCGCATCCAATTTGATTGCCATTGATTGCCGTCCCCAAAAATAACGGCACAATGGGCGTGATCTTGGCTGATGTTGCCATCTTGCGAGCTGAATTTGACTTCCACCATGCCGGAAGACACCTTGTGGCTTGCTACTACCTGGATGATCTGCTTGGTGGCTCCAGGCTGAATGAGCAAGGGCTTGTGCACTTCCATACTACGAACATCCATTGCAAGATTACTTGGGATCTTCATTCGTCGCTGTACATACAGAGACGCCGTAAACGCCATGTCCGCGTATACCGAGCTCGGGCAGAGCCCAGCTCCGTTGACCAAATGGCCACGCAGTACCTTGTTCAACTTAGGATCAGCAGCTTCTGTGGCAAAGGTGACTGTGATGCCGTGGTCGTCGATCTCCTCCGATTCAATGCGATGTATAGTTGTAGTCGAGAAGGCTGGTTTCTCTACTTTAACGACGTCCTTGACTGCTGGCGAGTCCCCCTTTCGGATCGCCCAATCGCCATCGTACTGAATCCAATAGTTCTTGAGATCAAACCCGTAAGTAGGAAGCTCGAGAAGGCGGACAGATTGACCGTATGGGCGATGGTACTCTGGCCAGTCAACATTGACACCATAGCCGTAAGCTGCTGCAATCGAGCTTGAGAAGACCTTCCAGTCGCTATCCCCACGCCTCAATGAAGGTAACAAGATTTCGCCAGCCCCAAAAGTCGCACGAACTAGCCCAAGACACACGGGGTTTGGACCAGTCTCGACCCAAAGAGGGTGTCCGTTTGAGGCGAGATGAGACTTCAAAGCTTTTAAGGCTCGGGTGAATTGTACTCGTTCCCGTGTTTGTCTCTTCAAATAATCCGTATTGATCACCCCTTTTTTTACGACTACATCACCAAGAAGTGTGGATACGAAGGGTATGACGGGCTCGCTGAAGTGAACCTTCTCAGCAAGAGCCCCATAACTGCCGAGCACTGATTCCATCTGAGCTGAGTGGAAGGCAAACTGAACCTCGAGGGTGGTGGTCTTCACACCCTGAGATTCTAAAGTTTGCTGAAAACGCCTAATCCGGTCTATCTCGCCACTGACTACTGTCGACTGAGGGCTGTTTGCGCAAGCAATCTCACAACCAAGATTGCCATGTTCCTGGAGCAGAGCCTCTACCCTTTCGGCGCTTTCTTTTATCGCGAGCATTGAATGCGTCCCTGGGGTACATTCGTTTGACATGATACTGGCCCGTTTTCCGACCAGGTAGAGACAGTCACTCAAGGATATCACGCCAGCGGCATAAAGAGCTGGGTACTCTCCAAGGCTATGGCCAACAACAGCGGATGGCAGCACGCCGAGAGACTTCCACAATTCCATGACTGCCAATTCGACGGACACAATAGCCAACTGGACCTGTTGAGGGGTTGCTTTGGAAATGTCAAAATTCTTATCTGTGATAAGTGGAACAAATGTTGTGAAGCCATGCGAGACACATATTTTTTCGTGGGCATATATACTCTCTTGAAAGTTGGTATGGGTCTTAAACAGTTCAGATCCCATGGAGATGTAGAGAGAGCCTTGGCCCGTGAAGAGGAAGACTGTAGAGGGTTGCACGGCGGATGCTTTTGTTAAGGTCTCGCTTGCCAGTGCCCTACTCAAAGAAGCGGAGAGTTCTTCGAGCGAAGAGACGGCGTGTGCTTGTCTCAACGAGTGATGCATGCGTCGGGCAGTAGTGGTATATGCGATGTCCTGCAGCCGCGTTCCCGGATTTTGGGTAATATACTGAAGCAATCTTCGAGAGTTGTTGTGGAGTGCATTCGGCGTCTTTGCTGACACAGTGACGACGTGATGACCGCGAGGATCACTGCCCTGGACTTTTAATTCAGGCCCTTCCTCGATTACCATACTAGTGTTACCCCCAGCAGCATCGAAATTATTGATCAATATTCGTCTCTTCCCGTCACCATTCGCTCGGGCTAAGAAGGACGTCTTGTCAAGGGCGATGTGGGTGTTAAACTCCGCCAGGGGCGGAAGCTTCTGATTGATTTGGCCTTTGATGCCAATATGTGGTGGAATTATATTCTTCTTGAACATCATGACCGCCTTAATGAGAGAGGTAACGCCACTTGCAGCCTCCCCCATGTCCCAGGTTCGGCTTAACGGTACCTATATACAATGGACTCGAGCGACCGCGACCGAGGACGTTGGTAACTGACTTCGACTCCGTTGCATCACCCGCCTGAGTTCCGGTACCGTGAAGCTCAACATAGTCTATGTCTTGGGGACGAAGGCCAGCCTTGTCTAGCACGCTCCTAAAGAGACGTTCTTGTGTTCCAGCATGGGGATGGGTGATCGACACAGCTTCCGCTGAGTGATTCGTTGTCGCCCCTTTAATAACGGCAAGAACATTGTCTCGATCAGTGATTGCGTCAGCCAAACGCTTTAGCACCACGACGCCTACACCGTCAGCACGAACATAACCATCTGCATCATGGTCGAAAGTCTTGCATCCGCCTGTTTTTGATAGGAAGCCACCTCGACTCAGACCCGCAAACAGATCAGACGACGTCAATAGATTAGCACCACCCCCAATAGCGGTATCGCATTCGCGAGCGAGTAAGGCCGAACAAGCTAGTTGGATCGACGCAGCACTAGACGAACAAGCTGTATCAACTGAATAGCTTGGCCCTTCCCAGCCGAAGTGATAATTTAGTCTTCCGGGGCCGAAGGCGCGAATGCCACCAGTGATGAAGAAGGTGTCAACGTTCTGGCTGGCATTAACTTCTCTGTAGTCATCGCTTGTCTGGCCCATATAGGATCCAATTCGACGAGTCGAAGTGGAGGGAGTCCCGTTCGGTTGATATCCAGCCATCTCTAGCGCTTCGTAAGTTGTAAGCAGAAGGAGTCTTTGCTGCGGGTCCGTTTGAGCTGCTTCTCGAGGCGACATGTTAAAGAGTCTGGTATCAAAATAGCCTGGTCTGTCAATAAAGACACCATAGGGCGTCAGTGTTGTGTTCTTCGCTTTGCCGGAACTATCATAATGGGACCCTAGGTCGAAACGATCCGGGCGGATTTTCTCATGAAGGTCACGGCCCGCCTCCAGAAGTTGCCAGAACTCTTCAAGCGTCTCGCTCCCCGGGAGACGAGCTGCCATGCCAACAATAGCGATCGCACCAGCATCCGTTGAGTCGTTGGGTCTAAGCAAAAAGTTGTCCTCCACCTCGGCAATCTCTATTCCACGCAACGCTAATGATCTCTTGACTGCTTTTGCCGAGGTTGCAGGTCCGATTCGAATCAGCTTGGCGTGAGGCTCAAGATAGTGGGACAGCCCCTCCATGGCCGCTTCTAAGTTGATAGGAACTTGGAAAATGTCATTGATAACTCCAACGAGAATGTCCGACAAAGCGGTACCCTTGTATGTCTCGCCCGAGCTCGGGGATATCAGTGGACGCTGGACCGATAAATTCAGGATGGAGTTGCTGCAACCCTCTATAATTCTTTCCCATGTTGGAATGTCGAGATGTGCCGCATGAAAACCCGACCATATGGGCAATGGCATCTGTCGCACATGAGTGAACGCTGCAGCCTGAGAGAAAAGACTCTCCAATGTGGATGGGGGTCCGCTAATTGTGATAGAAGATGCACCCTCAGCGCTGATATACGCTTTCCGGCTAGGTTCAAGTATACAAGTATCGTTGAACCTCTCGATAGCCCCTTTCGCATCTTGCATATCGACATTGCTCACTAAGATTGCCCAGCTCCCTGCCGCAGATTCGATATAAGTCGATCTACGCGATGCTTCTAGCCCAACTCTGAAAGCTAGTTCAACTGCCTCGTCGGCGATTTTGAGTAGCTCAGTCAGGTTCCTACAGCATGACATTGCTGCAGCAACAAGAGAGCCCGTACAAATCCCCAAAATCACAGGTTGTAATTCTGGATCCTCGAGGGCTCGGGGTTCCGACTCCAAATGCCTAGGAAGAGTGAGCATCCTGTATTTCTTAAAGATGAGCCGGAGTCACATACATTATCAATGACCCGATCTGGCTTATACTCAACAGTGCCGCGTCTAAGGCTGAGTCATCAAGATGGTCCCTTTCCACTTTAGCAGCAAGTTCTAAGGGATTGGCGAAGAAGAGCTGGCGATGCCTGGAGGTGCTCCTAGCTATGGCATTTCGTAGACGATCCGTCGATCTGACGAAAAACGCCTCCAGACTTGGATTTGTTGCTAAGAATTTAGTTAAATGCCGTATGGTCGAGACGGCATCTCCCGCCTGGTCACCAAAAAGGTAAAGTATTTTCGAAGACATTGCTAGCATCGAGAAAATATCCGTTAGCCTCTAGATAAAAGTTGAAATATGGGCATCTAGGGCACGGATGCCAGGTGTTTATATACTACTCTCTTCTAAGTGGCAAAAGTGAAATCTAACCTTTGTCGATTAGTTATCAACATCTTGTAGCCTTGACTTGACCGGGCGAGCGGCAGATTGTAACCGATAAAACCAGCTGTAGCCGAAGGATTCCTAGTAATCATGGTAGGACGTGAGATCACCGTTCGACTTCGCGGAATTAATCTTCTCATTCGGGTACCGTGTTTGAAGGATGTCTTGACTCCGTCCTACCAATAATTCGCGGTAAGCCGCCGCAAGGCTTAAAACTTCGCAACAAAGAGCCTCCTAAGCTTTAACCCGTCCTGCCTCCCCAAGGATGTTTTGGAATACCTCCACGGGACAACAGGGGTCCAAGACACGACTTAGGTTAATCACCGATATAGCCACGTTCTAACATCTGACTTTCGGACCCTTTGTACGGGTGGCATAGTATGAAGAAACGCTTTGGTTTGCGGAATTAAACTTCCCCATTAGGTAACCGAAAACGCGTTATCCATCGACAACGGCCGGATCGTCTCGCTTTCCGACCGAGGCTTATACCGAGCCGCCGGCCAAGATTACGTGATCTGATTTTAAGACCTCCCTCGTAACATACCGTTAACGTATATAAGTAGGACGTCTAACGTCCATGCGGAGATGGATTATAGCGCACGTCTAGTGAGCCACCTTGAGCATATATGCTTTTGCCGCCATGACACTTTTTCTCCAAGGTTTCACCGGCTGGACATGCGCTCTTTGTCTGGTCGTTATCTTCTGTGCTTGGCTGCTTCATGGATACAGTCAGCAATCCCATGTCTCGGGCCCTCCATTCGCCACTCTTTCGAACCTACCGCGTCTATTATGGGCTAGGTCTGGGAAAGCTCATGAGACGTACATATCTCTGCACGAAAAGTATGGCGACCTTGTCCGTGTCGGCCCGAACGTTATTAGTGTTGGGGACCCGCGTGCTCTCAGCTCGATATATGGCATCACCGCCAACTTTACTAAGGCAAGTGTCATAGTTTCTTCTCCGCCTACTATGGTTTGGCCAAAGGGTTTCGACTAATCCATGTTCTCTAGTCGGACTTCTACCGGGTTTTACAGCCTATGTCCAAAGGTCGTATCATACCTGGCCTCTTTCACACGCAAGATGAGAAGCTCCACCGCTCGATGAAGCGGCCTATCGCCAACATCTACTCCATGAGTAATCTAGTTGAATTTGAGCCGTATGTCGACAGTACCATTTCTTTCTTGTTCAAGCGACTTGAGGAGGTTCAGGCGATGTCCGGACGTGCTTGCGACCTCGGCGTTTGGTTACAGTGGCTAGCATTCGATGTCATGGGGGAGATCACATTCAGCAAGCGCTTAGGCTTCCTCGATGAGGCCAGAGATGTGGAAAACATCATGGCAACTATATGGAGCACATTCCAATACGCTTCTTGGGTAGGTACAAACCTAATCTTTTACATCTGTGTTTAACGTTTCATCCTAATTATTGAACAAATAGGTCGGGCAAATGCCATGGATAGATAGACTTTGGGTGAAGAACTCATACATTAGCCGCTTCATGCCTGAAAAGAACAACCCTGTCGTCTCCTTTGCATTGGCCAGAGGATTCGAAAGGCAAAGAGGGCTTGATGAAAAGCACGGGTCGTCTGGATATAACTCGCGAGATTTCATGTCCCGATTCCTTGAAGCTCGAGTCAAAGACAAAGACGTCCCTGAGTGGTACGTTACTGCCTGGGCTACCTCCAATGGTGCGTATAACCAACTCTCTTCCCCCCGCGGCTGCCTGGGACCTTAGTCTCCTTGTGGTGTATAATATAGCAAGTTCTATGATGTAGAGCTTAGAGATTTTCACTAACGAGTTTTTATGCACGCAAAAGTGTTAGCTGGAAGCGACACGACAGCCATCGTTCTGCGTTCCATCATATATTTTCTGCTCAAAAATCCCCCAAGCCTCCTCAAGCTCCAAGAAGAGCTCTCTCTTGCCCATAGTGAAGGTCGGCTTTCCGACATCGTCACCTGGAAAGAATCCCGCAATCTTCCTTACCTCGACGCCTGCGTTAAAGAAGCAGGAAGGCTCCATCCACCTATAGGACTCCTTCTAGAGCGAGTCGTCCCGAAGGGCGGTGGTAAGTAATTCTCGGAATCATTTTCTCCATACTCTAGCAACTTTTAAGGCACCAAATTTTCTTTTTAAACAAAGAGAATGCCCAGAGCCTTCAGAAACCTTCCCAAGCCCCCCCCCCCGAGCAAGATAACTGACTCGCAGTGTTACAGTCACCCTCTGTGGTAAATATTTTAAACAGGGTACGATTGTTGGTATGAATCCTTGGGTCGTACACCGCAATAAGGATGTATTTGGGCATGACGCTCATCTGTGGAATCCCGACCGTTGGCTTGGAGATATGGGGCAACGGATATTGATGGAAAAGTCACTCTTGACTGTGAGTCCTCCGATTAGGTACGAACCCAGAATGCTGCTAATTCTAGCCAACAGTTCGGGGCTGGTCATCGAACCTGCATCGGGAAAAATATCAGCTACCTGGAAATATACAAGTTAATTCCCACTATCTTTGCACGCTATGATGTATGATTGCCTTCTATTCTCCTTGGGCTCGAGGGAAGTGATAGCTGATGACTATAGATTACTTTTGCCGACCCAAAGAAGGAATGGACCGTTACAAATCGGTGGCTCGTCATTCAAAAACACCTTGAAGTTCACCTCCAAAAAAAAGGCCCTGGCCTGAATGCCCGTCATTAGCCTCGGGAAAATAACTGCCGATAATTATTCAATTATCAAGGAATACACTGCGTCGTAATTATATCGACTGGCTTGCTAGCAGCAACATGTAAAACAACGAGCACAAAACGAGCATACACTCATACCATGTATACAAAAAGTACAATGACCGGGGTGGTTTCTCGATCGCGGATGTTTATATATGATTCAAGATATCATTACAGTGCCTGCTTTGATCCCGTTTGGCCGGCTCACTGTGCTGTTGTCATATCTTTCAAGTGCATAATGACAGCTTGCGTAATCGTGCAACCTGTGCACGAGGGGCTACACAGCCACCAGTAACCCAAATAAAAACTAACCTTATTACTGGGTAAAAGTTTAAGATATCACCATAATTAGTGACGAGTCGCGAAGCCATCTCCGAGCCCAATGTTCACGCGCCACGTTTTCAATGCGCTCTGAATGGCGGCAGGCAGGTCCCGAGTCTCGGATCTGGTTCCAGTACACGTAACGCCTACTATACATAAAGGAATCGCCCGCACATAGTCCAGATCAACCTGCGAGTGTAGTTTAGACCTTGGCATAGCAATAAGCGTTCCAGACTAGCCTTGGGTATAGGGCAGACGACACTTCCCTTGCGTCACTCGTCGCACTGGTGAGCCAGAAGAGATATTCCGTGCTTTTTCGCGAGCTCTGCTGAGATTATTCCTTAATCGAAGCAAAGCCCTGGTGTTGCTTGGTTTTGCTGAAGCTTTCTATTTCGATAGCCCACCAAAAGCAGAACAAAGATGCTTCTGCACTGTGCCCTTCGAAGTTACGTTAACCAACGGTTCTATAATACGTAGGCATATACAAGATACAGATGGCTAGCGGCCCCTTTACAACATCAGAACTTAAGAAATCCATTAATACATTTACTGAGTCGGCGGCTAAAAGAGGCTAAAAGAAACAGCTTCTCCTTTTTAAAATTGACGGATCAAGAGATTTGAATGTATCTAGAAGTTACATTTTGCAAAAATGAAGGTGAAATGAAAATGAATATGTCTCTATATCCCCGATCTCAAGTCTGAGAACCCCCCTTCTGGTAATAAACGAACGTGTACCTAGATTGTCGCCTTCAATGTCCGCACCCTCAGCCACACTATGCACCGCAATATGCGCTTTCAATGAAGAAAAAATAGATTTCTATCATTAAATATGCAGCTTTCGTGTACATAGTGTCCAGGCATCCACTAGCTGACGCAAGTCAAGCTATCACCTCGGTTGACGCAGGCTGGAAAGGGAGTCAGCTGCTACGGTGAACAGTGATTGATACGGCCGAATGAAACTTACTGCCGTGGACTACAGCGGACGAGTCCGAAGGACCAGCGTGGTACGCGCAGCTGCTTCCAGCCTTATGGCTGCAGTTGTTCGGACAGTTGCAAGCGTAGTCTGCATCCAAATTAGCAGGTGAGAGACGCTGTCTATGCATCTTAGTATGAGACTAACAAGGGTCGGTCGCAGTCTCAGCGGCGCGGTTGACGATAGCAGGAGTGTCGACAGCGGCACCAGAGGCCTGGCTGACCATAAGGAGGACAGTAGAGGAGATGATTGCGAAGTTGAACTGCATCTTAGAATGACAAGTTGAGATTGAGTGTGTTGGTTATGAGCGACGAAAACGGTCAATTGTGTAAATGATGACTTGTGAGAAGCTTGAAGATTGCCTTCATTTCCTTGAGGGATATGGCAAGATTTATACCCGTTGGTCTTTCTCAATAATATCATCGATGGGCAGATGGTCCATGTCTACATCACCGTGTTGGCTAGTCCAGTTCAATTGGAGCTTTGATGCCACCAACATACACACGTCGCACCCCACCGGAGATTCTATTTATCCCTAGCTGTGTATTCATCACGGCCGTCCAAAGGTATGTGATGATCGGTGAGACTCGGTGCTAGCCGTGAGGAACTGGCAGAGTCAGTACTCTCAGGGTCCTCGGCTGTGGCACAGCGACCTCAAGACTAACATGATGTTATTAACCTTTTTTATTCCATTTGAATTTGGTAGGTTACCGGACCACATAGCATAGGTTTCATGCATTCTGCAACTTCCCACCAACATCAAGACAATGTGCACTGTAAAACAATACAATGCCCCCCTCCTTTCGCCAAGACTTGTTGGCTTTTCAACAACACTAGCTCGGGGAGGAGCTATAAACTTTTATTCAACTCATTTAGACTCTAAAAATGTTCAAACAAACTCTGTAGATCTCCTCCAATTGTAAAGTTAGTCTAGCTGTAGATCTTGTCTAGTTGTATGAGTCGACTTTGAAAATGATCGTCTCGTTGGGAGGCACAGCTCGTGTTGGTTATTCGGCGACGGGATCGTCGATGTCACGAGGAGCGCAAAGCTATAGACCTGGTCCGACTATGGGATTTAGCTTTGAAATCGACCCTCTCACCATGAGGCACGAATTGTATTGGTTTCAAGTATCTCTAGCGGTGCGGGTGATTCTTTCCAATCATCTCTTCGAAGCTTGCTGATCACCATCTTGTAGTTTTGTCTGTGCATAAGCAAGACGTAAGCTCATTGGTATGGCCTTTATATAAAGGCGTAGTAGACTGCCTTTTCAGCTGTCGATTCTTCCTCGTCGCCATCAACATCAGAGGATCAGTCACATTGTCTACTCTCACTTGCCACATCACTCTATATAACTACTATGCAGCTCCAACTTGGCCTCTCTCTTCTCGCAGCTGCCCTCGCGGCAGCTGGCCCCTTTACCATGCGATATCATGCTAGTCAACGCTGCGATGGTATGTCTCTAGGCTGCAACCGTTATGACGCCTACGAGTGCTGCGACCAGCCACCCTCTCCCTCCTCCTTCCCCGCAGTACGTGCGACAAGCGGGGGCGAATTCGGCCTTTTGATATTTACCGAGGTGACGCCAGAAGGAGATTGCGGTCTCTGCGAGTACGTAGGCCAACTCGGCGCCTGTTACCTAAACTCCCCCTTCAACACGGTATTGGTCGCAACAATCACGCAGTGCCAAGCTTCCGCGTCACTGCAGCGCGGGCTGGACTCAGTCTCTAAGATGCCGGTCTTCGAAAGACATTCTGAGTGCAATAGAACAGTCCCGATCGACACTGCTACCGTCAACGGGCGTGAGTATGATCTAACGGGACCTGAGCGCCTGGACGTTATGGCGAACATGGTGGATCTGGATGATTATACTGCCTTCCACTCCAAATGGGCGCACTTGTATCGGGGACAGGCTACATCGGGTAGTCCCACGACCCTTAGCACGTCAACAGCGACCAATAGTGCGACGACGATTGTGCCTGCTTAGAGGCCACTATTCTCCTCAGCAGGCATGACAGGGGCTAGGAGGACTATCGTCAATCGTCAGTAGGTGAAGCCTGGGGCAGTATGACTTCGTTTTTTCTGCAAGGGAGGCTGGGTACAGGAGATTGCATGGTGGTGGTACAATTACTTTTCGCCTTTTCTCAATTCGAGACAATTTTAGTGGTTGTTATGAAGGGGGGGGGGGGGGGTGTTTGTCAAACCCACCTATCCATACATATGCCAAGTTGGATCCCATCTATATTCAAACACCATCTTTAATGGGTTAGATTCATTTGTATGTGAGTATGTGTGAGTATGTGTGGGTGTGTGTACACAGTGTTCCTCGTAGCTCAACAATTTGAATAAAAATGGTGCATCAAGAGCTTGAAAAGCGCTAGAAGCTAACCTTAGAATGGAGTATCTCGCCTTATTATTGGGCACTACTGGGCTAAGAAAAGTTGAGGGGGTACAGCAAACAGATCTAGAATGTGGTATTAGTCTGATTAATCTTTAGATTACATAATCGTACCATAAGAGATCGTCAACAATGACGTGAGGCCAGATAGAGGACGTGCATCTAACAGTAGCACCCTACTAGGCAGCCACTTTTCTCCGCAGGGCTGTGATAGGTCCTCTCTCCCGTCTTATAATTGCGTTTACTCGCGAATTTAGCTCATGTTTTTTATTGTTTCTTTCCCATCAGCAATTTTGATCAAATTTTGATCTCTAACATCGCTACCATGGATCGACCTGCACAAACAACCACCCCGGCCAAGAAGATCCCGATTCAACATGGTGCAGATCTAAACACCATTGTGGTTCGGGGCGATGATGGCGTCGAGCATACTATTAAGTTTCCAGAGGGTCCTTTGCGAACCGCAGCTCCAAATAATATGGAGTACGAAGACGACAATGGTGTAAAACATAGCATCTACCTCCCGCAGGGAACCATGCACGCGGCTTGGGATCACCTGGAAAACAAGCGATGGGATGAGCTTGCCAAGTTTGCCCCATATAGTGAGTTACTGTTGTTGTAAAGGTGTTTCGCTCTCTTCAGCCATGCTAACCTCTGTAGCAAACCAAGGTTATACTGCGGATGACTTTAAAAAGTATCGGGAGCCTCAGGACAAGAAATATCAGGATCGAGGTTCCTCCAACGTGGATGCACAGTCAGAGACAACAAAGTAACTCAATGCCTAGCCAGAATTAATCAAGTGGGATATCGGCAGGAGGATAGATTACTCATCTTAAGAACAGTTCTTGCTCTATTACGGTCTAGCAATACACCCCCACGCAACTCCTGAATTATCTTTCACTAGATCATTCCTTCAAAATGACTTGACCCAAACGACCTCGTACGCCTCACCGTCAGGTCCGTAATCCCAATATAATCTTAGTTCTATCACAACACGCGCACCATGTTTTAAGTTAAAGCCACTAAGTTTTGTAAGATATCATGGAGGTAAAAACGACGCCATTAATACTCCGTGAGTATGAACGGTATATATAGGCGGCACACTTCTGCAACATAAGAATGTGGCACTATACGTGAGCACAAAGGTCTGCTATTTATCAATCGTATTTAATTTTCTAACTAGCAGTAACCAGATTTGTAGCCATACGTAGAAGGCTTACTGTACCAGATTGTCAAATATTCCTAAGCCAACTATGAGTCAGAACACCGAGTAAGAACGGAACAATGGAATAGCTTGTTTTGCAGACAAAGGGACTTCTGTATATTGTCAAGATAGCCTCACGTAGGTGTTTTAGGGACCCTCATGCAACAACAAGAGTCTATTGCCTACCGCATACTAAGGTTCATGACATAGCTAACAACAACCAAGGCAGCCAATCTGAAGTTCCAGAAGTTACGTTTCAGTTAACAGAACACCTAGTCGACTGTCTGCCATTTAACACCCCTGTGAGTGTTTACACTATTGTGATTCTTTCTTTCTAAGTTACTGATAATTAATCTGGTAACCTAGATTACCACCAGGAGTAATACATAGATAGCCAACCCTACATAGATACAATCGCTCACATGCTACAACACATTATTAATCACGGTCGAAAATATCTCACGGTAGATGCGTAGCCATTACCATTAAACCTCCCTTGATCAGATCATCTAACCGTGAATTAGTTATTCCCCCCCTTTGTTTGTCCATGGCTTTATACCTCCACCAAAGGGGTTTTATTTCACTAGGAGTAGCTTGTATCCCGTCATATAAAGAATCGGCAGTTAACATTCTCATTTTCAAATCAATCCATCATTGTGATATAGTTAGCGCGGATGAATTCCAGGTGAGAAATGGGGTAAACAAATCCCCCTAATGATGACCCCATGTTTATTTTAGTACGTCTATTAAACAGTTGTTGCCATCAAATTCAAGCTTCACCAACTGTTGCAGTTCATCAGTGAATATGAACACATACTATTACGAGCAAAAAAAGCACATTGCCAACAAGAGTTCGCTTTCCTGTCCATCAGAACTGTCCCAATCTGCTGGACAAATCGCACCTGATGTTTACATAGATGTCACAGCGATGTAGACCTAATAGATAACATACAAGTCCCCGCATGAGCCTCCTGAGTACAGACTTGTGAAAACTATTGACGCAGTCAGGTATAAGACTCTGATACAATTATCTTCTGTACCCTGGGATATACCGTAAAATCTTGGTACATTTCTTGGAGGACTTTGCTATGCTCTAGCTGACCATTACTTTGAAATCCACCGGAATAACCAAGCATTAGAATACCCCAGGCTCTAGAAGTTGACAAGGCATGGCACCTTCCCTTGGTGATCAACCATCGCCACGACGACTAGGTTGGTGATCCGCTTTTTGAAGACAACAGTGAACCCCCCGGTCCTTCATGTGTGATAGCTACTGCTGTGACCCCTACAGGCCCATATAGTTTTCGTGTACCCAGTACCTGCACGAACTTCTGTGACTCATTTCAGGCTCACTTCCTTTCTTCCCCTTTCCAGAATAACACACTCATTCATCTATGTTGCAAATTACGCACTTTCAAAATCGTTTGCCCTCCCCTTCCATAAGCGTTTTGATCTGAAGATATTTCCTTGGCGCAGTGTGCGTGTCCGCAGTGGCATCCACACACCTTCCTCGTCTTCCCAAACCTTCCCCTTCCACTACCACACCAACCACAGTCTCTTCAGCTCCAACAACAACGCTACAAACTTTATCCTGCTCCCATCACCTTCAAGGCTCTGAGAACTGGCCATTCTGTCTCTTTTCTTGTGCGCAGGACTAGGGCAAATACACGTTGTTGATTTGCTCTCTACCTTCCTTTCCTCTCAGACCGCACTTGATCACCAGAACTTCCCAGCACTTCGCGTCACCTACTACTCTCTTGCCTAAACATTCGTTTGATTCGCACCAAGATTCTTGGGGAAGAGGACCACCAATACACACTCATCAAAGCAGTGAAGCAGTTCCAGTTGTGCAAAGGTTGCATACAGGCTCGCAGGCCATTGAACGCTTCCTCCATTCCACATCACTTACCTCCCTTTTTTTTTCTTCTTGTTCTTGAAATTTGGAGCCAGTAAGCAATAACCTATCTCTTATATCCTCCAATGATATGCCCAGTCATTACTACTCCAGCAGGTTAATGATATCTACAAGACTTGTTCCTCGTCCCCTTCAATTTCCAGTCCATCACCAATATGCAGCATTTTTGTTGTTGGCAGAGACTAACGAATCATTCGCAGACCCTTGACCCATCAGTTGTATCAGTCTTGACGCTTTTTTTACCTTGCCTGATCTCAAGAGGTCTCAAGATAGGTATGTGGTTCCAGTACACCAGTTACCAGGCATCAGCATCAACTCAGTGTATCATCCATCTCTTTTCTATCTACCCTAACAGATGTCTATCACGCAAATGCTAATTACCAAAATAGGAGATTTTCTCTCTTAGTACTACTACGTTCGCCTCTTGATTCTAGCCTTTATTGGGAATAGTAAGTATCTCGTTGACATCCAAGTTCGGTCGGCCAGAATGCCTCGGCAAAGTGATAAGCTTCGCACACCAACCCCTCGCCTTCATATTCCCGTGTAGACAATTAATAGCTAATAGATCGAGTCAACGCCACTTCTTGTTTCGTTTCGGTCTTTGACCCAGGAAGGCAGTGAGTCTCCCCAGTTTGCTTCAGCTACATTGGAGGCTATACATACACTTCACTCAACTGCGGGAGGATTTCTCCTAAAAGTGATAATACCCCCAATTGTCGGGGAATTTTATGGCTAACATGTTTGACTGTAGATAATTTTTCCGAGTCGCCTTCTGAGCTACTGTCCTGTTTTTCTTATTTCGAAGCTTTCTTCTTGATGGTCAGTTGCCCTGCAACCCGAATTCACTACGTACCAACTTACTTAAGATTCGTCGGGTTTGTTACCAACGGGTTGCCAGCGGGTTGCCAGCATTGCCCCCAGCTTAAAACATTGTCGATACATATAAACTGATATTCATTTTTTAGCAATTCGGTTATCTGGAAACACTGTTTTCCCATTAGTTCCTGTTGAGTTTTTGTTATTAAGTCAAGGTGAGCAATTACTTATTTATTAAGAAAAGTCGACGGAGGGCTTTGTTACACTTCAACACATTTGATATGCCGAGAAATTACTTGGAGGTCTTCGGTACTCCCTTTATCATTATTAAGAGACGAGTATGGCTAACTGTCTTTTCAAAGTTTCGTTTGGTAGAGCCTTAATACTGCCTAAAGATGCCTCCATTCACTGTTACTTCGGCCTACGTCTACGTCAGAGGTGCCGTAGCGATGGCAACCGAGACGGTTACTACCGAGTCTCCATCCGGGCACTCTCATGGCAGAACCATAATTGCAGTCGCTGTCGTTGTTTCCGTCGTTGGTGCCGGTGTCATCGTGTTTGGTACATTTCTCTGGATTCGATCTCGAAGACACTCAAACCATGTACGTCTCTCCGACGAAGAAAATCAAAACGAGGAGCCGATCCCCTTGCAGGATCTTCCACCTGCTGAAGATAGAGAAACAACCCATGGTGAGTAGGAATCGTTTTCGTTACCGATAATACGTCAACCAGTATCCTAGAATACCTTATGTCTCCTCTCAATATCTTAAAGATGAGTGGTTAACAAGTCAAACAGAAACTGGAAACCCTTCGGCTACTTCTAGGCCCCGTCCTCGCCAACCACGCACTTTAAACGAGTTCAATATGGCACTCGCCTCAAACCCGCCCTCGGCAACTGATCTAGCCACTGCGGAGCAGACGTTGCACCCAAGAACCAGGATTAAGAGCAATGACTTGGATATAACTCCCACCACAGTGTCCCCTCCAACCACTATAGTCATACCGCCCACGCCACCGGCACCGTCCGCGCCATCTCCGCCGCCGCAGACAAGTGATAGCCAAGAGCAGTCTCATTTACGTCCACCCCGTGAACCAGGTTCGCGCCCCGATGATCCTCGACGTCGTAGTGTGGTATTTGGGATCAGCGACGACGGCCGAAGCTATTTCATAAGGATGGGACAACGATAACGTACTTCGATATTCCTCCCCTCCCGCCGGCTGGCCCTGGAATTGAGACCATGTCAACAGTCCTGGAAGAGTACTATCGACGAGAAAGACGGACGGTGCCAAACTCCGAGTTTCCCCCACCTAGCACTATCACTGAAGAGAGCACCCCAGACATTACAGATAGCCCTGGTGCTGAGAGTGACGTCGAACTCGCTGAGGACATCTCGGAGTCGGATCTCGCGGCACCCAGTTTCCAGAGCCCAGTAGCCGACAACAATGAAGACGGCATCGGCACAGAGCACGATGATGAGCCTTTTCCCCCGTCGCATGAAGCAGAACACAGCAACAATAATGAAATCGCTACTCAAGATGATGGGATGAACGACGCTGATGACGAGAGTGACGAGCTAATCAATCAACCCACTAATTCGGGTGCTTCCTGTGAAGGTGGAGTACAAGATTCTCGTGACAACAGACTCTATTCATATGCAGATGAGACATATGACCCCGAAGATCCCCGTTACGATGTTCGTGGCGCTATTAGAGCATTCGGCAATAATGGATTTAAATCGAACACTTCAGGGGCGGAGCAGGCTGCTCAGACGCTCAGCGACGATGATGACCACAGCAACAATTATACGTGTCTCCAGAGAGATTTCACGAACGCATCTCTTGTTCCCCCGCCCCTCAGGGTCCTGATGCGCAGAAATAATACTGTTCACGAAACATCGTCGCCCACCGTTGCCCCTGTTACCGCGACTCAGCCCGTGCCTCGGCCAGCGTCGGCTGCAGATGTCGATACCTTGCCCCTCGAGGAGCCCGAGATCGAGACCCGGCGCCCACGTTCTTTCGTGGTCCACGGATGGCCTCCCCAAAACCAAAACGCTACTTTTGACAATGCCTCTCAACGACAGGCTATGTGGTACACCCCTCCCACTGAAGAGATCATCGAGCGATCTCGCCGTGCTCGTGAGCAGATGGAGTGGGAAGAAGAGGCTAAGAAAATCGTGTTGCAGAAGGCCAGAGAGAGAGGCGAAACGCTCTCCGACGAGGAGGTCGCCAGACGCGTCCGTCGCATGTATGAGCGCAGCAGCCGCTTCACTTTGGAGGCCCTCGCCTACATGCCTCCTGCCCAACCCCGCGACGCGGTGGATGCCGACCGCCCACGCAACGGTCGCGTTCGCGCCCAGCGCGCCCCTCGTGATTCCCTTTCCGGTAGTATGAATGTGCCTACCAGCCAGAACAATCGCCCAGCCGGTCAAGCGCCGTCGTTCGCGTCCTCGCAGGCGCTGCCATTCGCCGCCAGCGCGACCTCCGTGACTGCGCAAGACGGTTCTCGCAGTGGTTCGCCGCCTCGCACCTCTGATGCACCACGCGCTCCGCGTCGCCGCCTTCGTCGCAGCAACCCGGACCAGGATCTTAGCCACGCACAGTAGGCAAAGACAGAAGAGAAAAACGAAACAGAAAGGGAAAAAAATAAAAGAAATAAGAGAAAATAAGAAAGAAAAGAGGCGAGACGATGAAACTGCGAGATCACGAGTCGCAGAATTGCAGTTGTGGCGAATTGACGAAACGAAGAGATGAGGGACAGAAACAGAGATGAAAAGCAAAGAGGGTCATCCCTGCGTAGGAAAGGAAAAGAAAAAGAAAAAGAAAAAAGGCAGACGAGACGATGAAAAACACGGAACGGTAAATCGCAGAATTGAAGCAGCAACGAATTGACGAGACAAAGAAGTGAAGGAAGTAAGAGGTGTTTGGCATCTCTTCGCACCTTGTCTGATAAGGTCTTTGTTCTAATCTGCTTCTATCTGGAGCTTTTTCTTGCTGATAACGCTGCTATCTGTCGTCTGTAAAGGGTCTCGAGCACCCGAATGAGAGGCGATCAAGTCGTGAAGGAAGGTCAAAACTCCGGAGAGGAATGAAAGATGTACTACTAGCCGCTCTCCTTGCGGATATTCACGTCTCCTGAGAGACCGTCAATAAAAATTGTGGACTACTGATTGGACCTAGAGTTTGCAATGAGGTGACTGATGACTCTGCGTAATTAGCCTGTCAACGAACCCCTTATGCTTGTTTTATAAACGAGTCTCTAAATGAGCTAAGCCTGGGACGTATGATAAGGAGGAACCCTAGGTAAGACAAGCCATTGCCTAAAACCAGGTACCCATTATAGAATTAAGAGGAATAGAGAGGCTTATGATAGAAAGATAGGGGGGAATAGCTTCATCTTAGAATAAGCCAGTACTGTAGATGTAGTGTAGAGCTAGGGTGCCCAAACTGTCACCGACCTCACTCATATGCTAGATATATTCCACAATACAAGAGAGTTGTCGTTCCCGCGTTAACTTGCTAGCTAGATCCCTATTTCATTAGGAAGGGATACGGCCTTAAGACCAGTTCGTCAAGGTTCGCCAAGCTAGGCAGTCTCATAGAGATGGTCAAGTGTAGTCGTACGTGAAAATGCAACCTGTCATCATATCCCATCGGATCATCTTGCGGACAGCCCGGAGGAACTAGCTAAAGAAGTCGTCGTAGACGAAATAGATGCAGATGCAGTCCTGCCATGATTATGATTTGTACATAGGAATTATTTGACAGCATGTAAGATGCTCCAGTTCGACCTATCAAACAGTATCGTAATATGCAATGCCTCCACATGTCAACGCCGGTTTTAGTCCACATCTTTGCCACCACCGTAACCCACCCCCTTGGAATGCATACTAAGCCCCTGCCCCAATCCCGATTTTAAAATGGAAGTAATATAAACACAGAGCAATCCAAGTATCCAACAACATATAGTACAGTACCTAGTGTGCTTGCTTCACTCATAGTCTCGGCCCCGGCCCTCTCCATATCCGAGGGGGCATCTTTTCGAACGTCCAATCATCCCGATTGAAGTTGGAATTGGAAGGGAACTTGGCTTCAAACGGTTCATACATATGGGGTATTAATTCAGCTTGGGCGCTGTAAGGTGATATTTTCCGCTGCCGCGGTTTTCTCAGCGAGCTACTCGTCGAAGATCCACCGCTCGAAGACTTCTTCTGGTCTTTGAGAATGTCCCGGAGTTCTTGGTCATCGTTCGTGATTTGAGCCTTCAAGAAGCTTAGGTCTTTCATGCTTTGACTCATGGCTAACGACTGCATAATAGGGACTCTGGGAGTGTAAGAAATGTTTTCTAGATTCGGGGGGTAGCTTGCAGGGACGATAGCTGGGTCGAGGAACGCGTCCCTCCCCTTTTCCAGTAATTGTGTTATATCTAAACTTTCACCGGCATGAATAGGATTCGAATGGCTGGGAGTAACGCAGTCCATATCTACTTCCTTGCGCAGAACGTGGTCGATATCAACGGCGGAGAAGTAAGCACATGCTTGGGGAAGGTCGTCAATCCCAACCTGTTGAGCGAACATCGCTCGTGTCCACAAATTAGAAATTTGAAGTGCCATGGCGGCTCGGTATTTATCTTCGTTTTTGACCAAGTATCGAATCTCATCGTGCACCGAGATGGCTATGCGGGCATCAATGTTGAAACGTCTAATAAGGTAGTCCATAGAAACGATAAGAAGATGGAGATAGTCGACACCGGACGACTGAATGGCCCAGTTGATCCGAGAGGTAAGATAGGCACCTTTACTAATGAATCTACCCATCAGTGCTTCGGTAATGCCAGCTCCAAGGACGGGAGTCCGTGGTCGCTCCTGTTCTGCAAATTCCTCCAGCTTGTTGAAGACGAAAGATTCTGTGCCTCCTCTCCAAAAAGCCCGACTGTGCAGCGATTTGCGATTGGTCTTAGTACCCTTCGTGTCGGCATAGAGCCTGCCGGCAACATCGAGGGTCTCTTTCTCTGACAAATTAGGATTGAACTGCCTCAGCAAAGTAGCAGCAAATTTGAGTCCAGCACCGTAAATTCGCCCGTAGTTAAATACCTTGGCATCGTTTCGCGTGATTCCCAGGATGGAAGCAGTGCGGGAGTGCAAGTCGGTTCCAGCAGCTTTAGTACCTTCAAGTGTCATGAATCCAATAGCATTGCCGCCATGAAGTTTGAAAGTAGCATCACCGATAACACTGGCGATCCACAGCTCTTCTGAATCAACATCGGCGCCAACGAATGAATATCCAGGCGGTGCCTTTACCATTGCTTTCAGTTCTGAGCCAACCCTGTTCTTTTTTGCATTGCTCGCCGTCAGCCAAGTATTTTCAACGGCTCTTCGCGTGATGGTTCCCATAGGGATGATCTGGGGTAGAATGTATCCATGTTGTTGGGACGTGGTGTTTGGCGCCTTGTCCGATTCATAAACAACCATTTGTGACATGATTCGATCCCGAGCACTGATCCAGTAGGAGCACGATGCGTTCATATCAAGTGCCTCCTTAGCATATGGGTACTCGGAGGAGAGAGTGCCCTTGTCGAAATATGCAAGGTAGCTTTTAGCCAATGGATTAGCGCATCTTGCAGTCGGTCCATCCTTGTGTGGCAACTTGAAGTACAGTGCTCTTCCATCATTTTTCAACGCCTCAATAGACTCGTCAGAAAAGTCGCACCGAACAAGCTGAGTGGAGCTGTACTTGGATGCATCTTCAAGCGGCACTCTAAATGTCCAGCCATACTTGTCAGACCAATGTAGTGGATAGCCATCCCAAGCGAGTCGAAGTAGAAGAGGGGCTATACGCGACCTGACCGTCAGGCTCATGGGCCCGTCGCTCTTGTGAAATAAACCTTTGTACCACTTTGGCATGCCTGGCTTCTTCTGCCGGGCTGCGGGCCGGGGCGGGTCCCCTTTCTTCTTCCCTTTGACCATTTTGATCTCCTGGCCGGACCAGTCCAGTTGCTTCAGCCAAGGATCTGTGCTCCACTTACATTGGTCGTCCTTGATCTCCAATGCCTTTTCTGTGAGGCCTATCAACCGCTCCTGGATGGCGTCGGATAGCTTGTGATACGTCGCTTCAGCGTTCGCGATATATGCATCCCAAGATTTATCGACCGGCAGGATGACAGAAGAGAGATGCCGTAATGCGGCGAAGCTGACAGGGTGCGGGCAGACCTCTAGAAAATTTGGGAAAACAATCTTGTACACTCGGTGGGTGACTGCTACATCCGCGGCGCAATAGTCCAGCAGTTGATCTAGTTTATTGACAATACCGTCGCGATCCAACTCGCCGAAATCATTTCGTACCTCCTTATCAATGGTGGTATTGAGATGAAACTTGGCGACATCCCTCAGCGAATTGATTGAGCTTCGCTCGACCCAGAGTTCTTCTTCATCGTCGCGCAAGCTGTTGCTCGCTAGGAGATTTGCAAGATCCAAATTCTGAGTCTCTTTAGCAATCTTATCCCGTAGTTCTCGGCTCTTTTTATGTTTCATCCACGTTGGCCGTTGCTGAGAGCACATGCCGTTAACAGCGATATGTAGCGACATGGTATCTAAGAAGGAGTTCCTCGTCTGCTTCAAGTCGTATTCCTCGAGGATGCGGGCGCGATCGTACCCAATGTTGTGGCCGACAATGATCCTATCGCGACTAGGATCGCCCAAGGGAATCAAGTGCTTGTCGGAATCGGATTCACCCAGAAGCCAAGGTGAAAGCCAAGCATACCACGCAGTGGGACTCACAGCACAAGCCATAACGGCAAACGAGCTTTCTTTCCACATAACCTCAACGTCAAAACAGAGCATGGTCTCGTCGGGGGCCTCCACAGGCGTTGGCTCAGACCCGTCCACAGGATACCTCGTCCAACCACTCCGCCGTATCCATTTTTTCGGGCGAGTGGGCGCATTCTCTAGGGCAAACTGCTTGGCATAGCTCAAGAAAGGCTCGGCACAATCGGCGCCAAGTTTGTGGAAATGTTCGTCGAGAGTGCGCCCCTGGATTTTGGGGATATCGAAAGCAATGGGCGCGGTGTTATCGGTGTTCTTGCCGAGGAGATTGTGGCGGCGCAAGTGGTCTTTGGAAAGTCTTACGAGCTCGTCAGGCGGCGGAACCCTGTTGCTCAAAAATACTTGCTTGTAGACGTAGGAGCTGAGGTGCTGCACTCCTATTTCATTGAATCGAGCTTCTGAAGGGACTGGGATAATTTAGACGGCGAACAACGGTACACAGAATTTTTCTCAGGACTAACTAGCTAGGCTTCCAGAAGGGACATGCGACAACACATCGTTGGGCACCTGTGTTGCAGTTGCGGCCACAGTCGTCTGCCATCTGGGATGCGACAGGCAGAGTCGGCGCGGTCGCTGGTGCTGGTGCTGGCATTGGTACTGGTACAGGCACTGGGTCCGATGCCTCGCAAGGCGCACGAAGGTCGGGGTCGATGCGCCTCTCATATGGCTGCTAGCATGATGTAGCATTGCTACCGCGCATCCAGGGACATGGCCGGTCGCGGTGGGAGCCGGAAGAGAGAGGAGTGTCGAGGGCCTTGGGGGCTTCGGTGAGGAGAGCTTGAATTACGCAATGCGACGATGGCGATAAAAACGCCCGGCCCCCCAAAGCTTCAGCGCATGACGGCGAAATAATTTGTAAGGTTCTAGACCAGCTGGGGGTAGTGGGGCATTGTGCGTGCCATAGCTCCTCTCAGCTGTTCGACGGTTGGCATCGGCTGCACATCAGGTCGCCATCCATTCAAAGTTCAGAATTATGACCGCAAGTCACTCGCAATTTGATTATCCACATTTTCTTCAGCATGCTATTCTAACTTTTAGCGTAGCTCACGCTTTAGTTGTAACTAGGTACTTAAAAAAGTGAGCAAAAAACTACAACACCAGGGATTCGCTACCTAGTTATTACCGACCCAACTACTAATCTAGTGTATAAGAATTGAATACGGGAGCCACGTTCATTCGAAGACGGTGTTATTGAAGTTGAAATTTGCTGCTTGATCTGTTGTTGTAGTAGACTAAACACCGTTTCGTGTTGCAGGAATAACCGTGGGACCGTATCGCTAGAACAGTTACAAGACGTGCCTGTTTACCGTTTTAACAAAGCGGTCTGGAGAAAAAGAAAGCAAGGCTCTAGAAGCTTAATTGGTTATTACACGGCGACCCCAGGGAGAAGTTGTTCATTGATTGATTGTGCTAATGGTTAACATGTTGGGTATAGCAAGCAAATAAGTCTGACAGGAGCCATTCTTGGTTGATATAGTCGCAAAATATCGTTTAGCATTTCCCGGCGCCCTTTATTCGCCGCATGATAGCAGCGAATATATTCCGCATAGACTCACACTTCGCTCATCGCCATGATATCGATGTCGGCTGTTTCGAAACGGACAATTGCCAAAGAGCTCCATTTAACGATGCGGTAATTCTGCTGCATTAGGCCATTGGGTAGAAGTTGGATGAATTAGTCTAGTCTACACACCAACTCAGCTTATTTAATGCTTGTTTACCGGCAGTATAGAAAAGACTAGCTGGAAGTCGACCAGAAGTGTCAATGTTGCGTCTTGGACACTTACCAAGGATTCCGATTTTAGGAAAGTTGGTAATCTTTATTTCATAATACCTATCGGAACCGAAAGACGCGAATTAGAAACCAAGTAGATAATGTACTGGTGCACGCCAAAGGTAAAAAGGCGTATAGTACCTAGGCTTCCAGGGACATCCTAGCCCACACAAACATACAACATCCACACACACGTACTGCTCGTTCATCATCAAATCGATGTGACGAACCAGAGCCTAGCCCGGTCCCTCCCTCGCCAACGGCGTGGCGGCACCACTCGTCCCATGATGAGGTAGGTTCGCCTCGCCAGCCAACAATGTCTCGGGTCGGGTGGGACGGACATAATACGTGTATCCCCGTGGTGTGTATGCACTGGCGTGTGGCCCGCAGCACTTCAGTCGGGATAAGCTACAAGCCCCTGAATAGATCATTTCCCCGGCGACCAGACACATGCGAAAATGATCTCGTTTCACTTACTTTAAGTCGTCCGGTAGGTGTCATCATTCGGCACTTGCGTTACTCCCCGAATATTCGTTCGAAACGGGCGGTCCTCGGGACCAATGAGCAGGGCTATGGTCAGAGAACCCGTCTGTTAGTATACAGCTTGTGGGCACCAGCTTGGTGAACACCATGTTGTATACACACTGAACCGAGTTTAATTCGATGCCGAACGCAAGTCTCGAATCCATTACCAGCTCCGACTATATTGTTGCCAATGACCACCGTTCTGGCCATAATGATCAATCCTAAACATCGCTGTAGAGACGCGCGACATTGCTGACGCCATGGTGTTGAACCGAAACGATATATCGAAATGTTTCCGAAACCATTTTCAGCTGTCGGTAGTTCACATCATCACTTTATTTAGGTTATAAGCGTGATTCTAGATGGTTTTCCTATTGCGGAGAGCCAAATAAGTGCGATCTGGAAACTCATGCTTGGTTTCCCGCTCAGCAATGACCAAATCCACATAGAGACGGCCACTGTTATGGCTCGCTCAGTCTATGGGACGGGCCAGTGGTAACACAGCCCTCGAACCTTGACTCCATGTAGTTTGTAGGAGAGACGTGGAAGCAGTTACACCATATCGTCGTTGACATGCAGTCGATGTTCCACGGGCAGACAGCCCCATGGTGGTATGTCCATCAATGATGCTCTTTAACGAGTTTCCGCTTTGGTTTTGACTACGGCCGTGAAGTCACGTCTGACACCTTTACTAAGAGGAAGATGAGGACCATATCTCTTAAAGAAAATTCCCAGTATGACAATGTGGTATTTAGGCCAAGCCCCATCCCCATGCCTCGATATTGCAAGGCCAAGAGTGGTTTTAGAAACGGTTTAAGCTATCGCCCGCAAGTGGTTGCGATTTGGCCGCTGGGTGGCAAGCTGAGCAATATGGTATCACGACCGTTCTCTCAAGTACACCAAGGTGGACAGACTGGCAAGCTACTACACTTTGGAACTCATAGACAGAGTACTGTGAGAATGGCGTGGGAGCTCTCGATGACACACGCAAGTCACCACAGAGATGATACCCTGGTATCTATAAGTACAACTGGCAGCAATTCTAATGCTTGCGAGGCTATGGCAAATAGCGGCAGTGACACCGAAAAGAGAAAGGAACAGGACCAGCGCACCTATTTCTTCTTCGGAAAGCCAATGAGTATCGCCCATGAACTAGCCTTCTTTGTGGTGGTCTCGACAGCTAACTTCACTCCCCGTGAGTATCTCCTTAGCAATTTCAACTCTCTTGTTCGGGCAACTCGTCCTAACTCACGCTGTTTACGTCGAACCCCCAAGTCGAAATGAATCTAACTATCGCCCCCAGACTCGGGTTTCCACCAAACACTTTGCATACTCCAGCTTATAGCGGCTGACCTTGGGGCCACGCGGCCTGCCCAGCTTGTCTGGTTAATGGCCGGATATGGCCTCACGGTAGGAACATTCATCCTTCTTGCTGGGAGGTTAGGCGACATCTACGGCTATAAACGGCTTTTCCTAATTGGAAACCTTTGGTTCGCAATCTTTTCGCTACTGGCGGGCTTTTCCATTTTCGTACCTAAACAGACTTCGATATATGGTCAGGGCCGCTACACCGTCTTCTTGCTTGCTCGCATTTTGCAAGGAATCGGTCCCGCGTTGATGATCCCTAACGGTGTCGCCCTTCTCGGCGTGACGTACGTGCCGGGGCCAAGAAAGGCGATGTTATTCGCTATTTTCGGGGCAATGGCCCCCGCGTCCGCCATCATCAGCCCAGCTGTCACAAGCCTGTTCGCACTAGTCTGGTGGCCGTATGCGTTTTGGGCATTCGCTATTGTGTTGGTCGGCGTAGCATTTGCTGGTCTATATGTAATCCCTGATCCTTCAACTGCAGCTGAACGAGACGAAGACAGTGTCGGTGAGAGCCGGCATTACCGAGGATTCATCAACCTATGCGCCGAGCTTGACGTGCTGGGAGCTCTCACCGGCGTCTCGGGTTTGGTTCTTATCAGCGTAGCCTTGAATCAAGGATCGCTAGCCGGCTGGGGAAACGCGTATGTGTCGGTGCTTCTAGTTTCTGGCATTCTACTCTGCGCCATTTTCATCGTTGTTGAAAAATGGGCCCGCAAACCTCTCATTCCCTTAGAGGCTCTCAACGTCGGTGTTGGTTTCGTATTAGCAGCGGTTGGCTGCGGTTGGGGTTGCTTTGGGATATATATCTTTTATATCTGGGAGTTTTACGAGGTTCTGCGCGGCGCCTCGCCGCTTCTTGCCACGGCCTGGCACAGCCCTATTTTCGTCTCCGGTATTGCGGCCGCCTTGACTACAGGGCTCATCATCCACCGCGTCGGTCCAGCTGTTGTGATGGCCCTTGCACTTCTTGCTTTCACTATTGGCACCACGCTAATTGCTACTGCCCCTATTGACCAGTCATACTGGTTGCAAACGTTCCTTTGTAATATTATTATCACCTGGGGTATGGATCTCAGCTTTCCTGCTGCCACGCTCATGCTCTCGGATCTCGTAGCACGCGAGCACCAAGGCATCGCAGCCAGTCTCGTCACTACTGTCGTCAATTACAGCGGTGCTCTTTCACTTGGCATCGCTGGGGCCGTGGAACTCCATGTTAATGGGGCTGGGCAAACGCCGGAAGATATCTTGAAGGGTTATAGAGGCGCCTGGTATATAGGCATCGGCTTAGGTGTCACGGGCTTCCTAGTCAGTCTCATATTTGTATGTCGGTTCTCAAGACCGGGTCGGGTAACAGCCTGACACGCTTTTCGCGAGCCAAAGATAGCAATGCCAGGTAGGAACGCTAGTATATGTCGGATATGGTGTTAGGTCTGCTGGGGCATACAAGCAACCTAGGCTCACGTCTTTACATACACGATGACCTTCGTTTACACTTGTCCTTGGAAATCCCTTCTCGGAATTGTTGGACGCAATATTAGGCCGCATATATGGGTATATTTATTTATTGTCTATCTAGATGCATATTTCTCAACACTTATACGAAATCAGCAACTGCTCACCTATAATAACGCGTTTCGAGAAAATCCACCGTTAGATTATCAATGGGGAAAATTGTCGTTTCTGGGAAGGAATAGCCATTGTCAGACCCCGGAAGACGTCTCTAGGAACGGATGGGGCTCATCTTGCCTGCTATGTCCCATTGGTCGGCTTACGACCCCCCTCTTAGCAGAGAGGGAACATATTCACTGATGATACCCACTTCAATCATGAGCACACATAGCTTCTTGGGACGCACGTGTGCAAGCTATGAGACAAGATGAGGCCCAGTCATCCCGAGACCACGATCCCAGAATTTCTGCTCTATCCTGCCAATTATCCATCGTAAATGGAGGGTAGCACAGAAAAACCATCGGGTATCTCATCACATCCGCGGTGTCACAACAGGACGTGCGGAAATGTGCTTCATCGCCCCAGGTTATCATTTCACCCAACCACGCACCATACGCACAACATGCCGCCGCGGTCTGATTGGCCGCAGATATGATTCTTGAGGAGATTGCCACAGGGTCACATGGCCATCTTCACAGGGATTTGGAAGGTTCTCGACACACCCTGGGACGAGAAACGAGATCTGTGGACGGATTCCTGTATGGGGGGTTTCGTGTTACGATCTGTTACGATCTTCTCGGAAATCTGGGGGCGTCTAGATCTGAGGTTGTCCTTGATTCGCAGGGCCAGTTCTGTGCAGACTAGACCTTGCGAGGCCCTTGTGTTGCGTGATCGGCGGCCTCTATCAATCGCGTCCCCTGCTGTGGACGAAGACTTCTGCAGCACTCACGTGTTTGAATACACTGCGTCTCATAGCTGTGTCAAGTCTATTGAGTGACTCGAATATCTGATACAAGCAACAGGACAACAAAATTGGCGGTTGGGTTTTTCGTGAGTCTCGAGGACATTGAGCAATGCTACTACTCAGCCCTTGGTTCCTCGACGATCCCATGTTTGCTGATGACACTGGGTTTGACGGTCGGCGTCTACGACCCACTGGCACAGGGATAAATACGACGTGGCGGAACACCTGGCGGAAATGATTGTGTCTAGCCGCTTTTAGATAACTAAGCGAAGAAATACCACATACGCCCTCAATCTTACCATCTTACCACCTTTAACACTTTGAAAAACAACCTTAAATATAACAACGTGTTTAAATAAGGAGATATAATTCTAAAAAGATAAGGGTTGGTGGTTAAGGTTAGTGATTAGGATTAGGGTTAGTTCGAGGGTTTGGAGAGCGGTGCGAGCCCCCCAAATTGGAATATGTATTTTTCTGTTGTTAGTGGTGGTACCTATTAGACACAGTCATTTTCGCCAGTGAGCACAGTCTGTTCCGCCACGTCGGGATAGGTAATTAGCTGCAAATATCGGATTTTGGAGGTGTTGCGTCTAACAGCGAATCCCATTGGCGCATAGGTACCCCTGTTTTCCGCTGACCCACTACGCCGAATTCGCACTTGAAGGGATGCGGAGGTAAAAATTCCACAAACCCCACTTTCTACACTGCTTAACTTTTTCATGCTTCTGACAGACATTCAGAGCATTATTCCTCCAAAAAAACTTGAACCTGAGCCTGCACAATACTTTCAAGTTCAGATACTGCAGAGGTGTCATGCCCTCTAGATCAGATATCACTTATTTTGGTGCAGGCCCAGCTCTGCTACCTACTGTCGTCCTCGAGGATGCTGCCAAAGCTCTCCTGAACTATCATGATACCGGCCTGGGCATCGCCGAGCACTCTCATCGCTCCCAGCTAGCTAGCGATATAATCAATCAGGCTAAAACCGATTTGGCCTCTTGTCTTGATATCCCAGATAACTACGAGATACTCTTTATGCAAGGCGGCGGCACAGGACAGTTCGGTTGGTGCAACTCCTTTCCCCTCGTGGTCATGACTTGGGAGCATTACCAAGAGAGCCTTCCGAGACAATGCTTCTTCAGCTCTTTATTCGTCCTAAAGAGGAAAGACTGATACCAAAACGTCGCAGCTGCTACAGTGTACAACTTTGTTGGCGCCTGGGTTACCCGCAAGTTGCAAGACATCCTTGGGGATCTTGAGTGCGATCCCACCGACTCTAACGCGATCGAGCAACTCAAGGAGGCCGTCGACAAGGATCTCAAGATCGATTACTTAATTACCGGCAGCTGGTCACATAAAGCGTCAGTTGAGGGCGAGCGGCTTTTTGGCTCAGAGCATGTCAACATTGCGACAGACAGCCGTAAGACGAACGGCGGCAAGTTTGGCACCATTCCAGATGAGAGCACCTGGAAGCTGTCCAAGGATCCTGCCTTGGTGTATTTTTGTGCAAATGAGACGGTTGATGGGGTTGAATTTCCTGGCTTTCCCCAGTCTCTTCAGCCGGGGCCTGATGAAAAGGGACCAATCGTTATCGCCGATATGAGTTCGAACATCCTCACAAAAAAGATTCCAATCAACAACTTCTCCGCTATCTTCTTTGGCGCCCAAAAGAACCTTGGCCCAACCGGTATCACTGTTGTGGTTATCAAGAAAAGCTTTTTACCGCCTGTTACATCTCAACCTCCTTCAAGTCTTATGAGACAACTAGGTCTTCCTATTCCACCTATCATTTTCCAATACGAGACTATTGCAAAGAACAACAGTCTCTATAATACGTTAAGTATTTTCGAGTAAGTCTTAATTACAGTCGTGTTTACAATTTATCAATAGGTCTAATTATATTATTAGTGTATACATTATTAGCCAAGTTCTTAGAAAGTTCCTGCAAACATACCCCGACAAGGTTGAAGGACAACAAGCTGTATCTAACAAGAAGGCCCAACTTATCTACGATGCCATTGAAGCTTTCCCCGAGATCTACAAGATCCTTCCCAACAAGGCAGTACGGTCGCGTATCAATATTTGCTTCAGGGTTACCAAGGGTGATAATATCGATGCCGCAGAGAGAGCCTTTCTAGAGGAGGGTGTTGCCCAAGGACTGACTGGGTTAAAGGGACATCGTTCGCTTGGTGGAATTCGCGCAAGCAACTACAACTCTGTTCCTCTTGAGGGTGCAGAGAAGCTTGCGAAATTCATCCGCGCTTTCGCAATGTCATAAGAGCAGTTTGTCGGCAAAGCATAGTCGAAAATTCGGTCTCGAAGACAGCGCCTGCTGGCACTGACCTCAGCTATACCGGAGTGAACACAGAGCAAGTCTAAGCAGAAAGAAAGCTTTTACTTCCTTTATTTGGTGCAGGCTAAATTGATTGAGAGGAAGCCGTACAGCAATCTCACAAATGTCTGGCCGTACTCCTTGTGATGGGTGCTGGCCGCAACAGTGCATAGACGGCGACAACACTACAGTCGCAACAAGAGAAAACTATATTATATCTCTACGTACGGAGAAGTCCTTCCTTACTAAAAAGACTTTCCAGGAGTAAGTAGGCGGCTTTTTAACATGATTCAAACATTTACGATATAGTCGTAACAACTCACGTGACCCTTTATTGCTTCATGGCCATTCGAACAATCGTAGGCCGGGTTGTTCCTCTTGTGCGGCTACCCTGTTAGAGTAGGAGTTGGTCGATGACGATTATTACATGGACTTTTGACGACGGAACAAGCTTTGGATACCAAGGACCTTTGATATATATGGCCGACGTCGGGGCGGGAACGGCGTTGCTATGCAGAACAATGGCGACCTGATCGGGGCACGGACGTGGTTTCGAGGGCTGTCTCAAGCGTGACATCAGCATTCATGACGTCCAAGAAGGCGAGTTTCACATCCATGATACCGCAGGTCATTTGAGGCCAAGTAAAATAAAACGGTCTGACGCCGAGGTATGAGGTGTTTCTGTTAGAACACTTGACTAATACTGAAGCTTGAGCTTCGCAGAATGTAGGATGTTTTGAAACGGGTTCCTGGAGCGAGAGAGCAGTTGCCTGTGATTTGATACATGTTATTTGCACTATGTCGCCGATCGTCCCATCCTCATCCGCCCCATATAATATCTATTGACCAAAGCCGTTTTAGTACGATGAGTCCCAAATTTTTGGGTAAAGGCGGGAAAGAGATCCACCAGCCGGCCAGACCATTCCAAGATGAATTTGTCTTCATCACTCTCCCACCACTGCTGTTTCCCTGTGCCGGATGGTTCGCCATGAATCGGTGATTCCTTCATGATCTGATATTTTCTATTGATCGAAAATTGGCTACGTTCAGTTCCGAATTCTTTCCAGAACCTTTCGCAGATCTCAGTATGTCGCAGATTCAGGGGCATGAGTTCCCTAACAAAATTTAACTCGTCATCAGTCCAATGGACCGTGTTTGAAGTGTCGGTATCCACACCCAGTGCAATGTGCCTTGCCCTGAGGGCAGCCTCAGTTCGCTGGAAGCCAAATATTCCTCGAAAGGACTCAGTCCACTCTTTATAGGGAATCCCTTGAGACTTCAGAACTTTGAGGTAATCCTCTTGCTCTGCTGTCCACGGTTCGTTGTTGAATCTGGACGTATCCATTTTGCGGATTTGTGCCTTCAATTTCATAGCCCCCATGGTTCGACCATTGTTGAACTTCTCCTCAAGTTTTGTGGCCACGTCATCCCAACTTCTTTCAGTCTCAAGAAGACTTCGTAAGCATTGTATCTCGTCGGAGGTCCAGTCTTTTTGCATTCGCGATAAGAAGGAAGGACAGTCTTTCTGAAGGTGTTTTTTGCACCTACCCTTGAGCCTTTGCATTGAACGAGGAGTGCCAAACCTTCCTTGAAATTTGACATGCCTTTGGGACCATGTGATGTCGCATTCCAAAAGGTCTCTCAGGTACTCGTCTTCCTTTGCATGCCAAATGCGGCTGTGATGTTGTAGAGGTGAATATGGGGTGGTGACATAGGTGAGGAGGAAGGCGATGGTGGTGAAGTCGCACACGGCAATCCAGATATAGATGTAGGCGCTGATTGAGGTAGGCGCCGGGCTGTGATAAGCTCTTCTTCTGGATTGCTGTTCAACGAATCGCCTCCTTTCTGTTCGCGAGCATCAGGGCTTCTATGTCTAACCATTTCGTCCGAGTCAACATGATCCGTGGATAATGCAGATATAAGTGGCCGAAGTGACTGCAGTGTAGATATCGGTTCAAGGTAATCTTTATCTCTAGAAGGAACTACCTGTTGATCATCGTCGGCGGTTATGTCTGGATGACATATAGAAGCCGTTTCTTCCCAGAGCAGCGCGATCAGGATCCCGAATGTACTGCAGAATCCACGAATACCAAGCCTTGCATACAATTTTGTATGCCTAGCTTTACTTTTGGTAGAGCACCGCTCACAGATAGGAACTCTCCTGTCTAATAGGTACATAGGTCTGGGTTTAAGTGTGTAGCAGTCGAGAGCCTAGTATCGTAAGTGTACGGGTGTTTTGAACGCGCCAATACATCAACCAGTGCCTGTTGCAGGATTTATTTGGCACGCTGTGCCTCTGGGGAGAGAGAGCCTGTCCTGATGTAGTCTAAGACCCATCCAAAACGCAGTTGCAACGCACGCTGGTCGACGATCCTCCACGACTTGTCGAGTGCACCGATATATAGAGTCTCCCAAAACATATTGTCAGTCGGGTTGCTGGAGTCGTCCCTAAAGACCAGCTCGTGATGCAGAAGGACGGCCGCAGTCCGGGTGGCAAGATAGCGCGAGTTGCGCCTCAAGTTGATCGATACGCGGGAAGGTGGAATCTCTGAATAAAGGAAGTACAATATATGCCAATAATACTGCAAAGGAAACTGACCTGTCACTTTCTCCCAGGCATCCCTATGGAGAAGACTGGGTAAATGTCGTTGAAGGAACTTATGTCCTCCTCTGAGAAACCCTTGGGAATCACCTTTAAAACCAGTTCTGGAGAGCAATGATCTCATTTGATCGGAGGAAATAGCGGGTTATATACAGCGGATAAAGGAATTAAAAATCGGCATTCTTAACATTAACACAGGTATTTTAGTAGCTGTTGGGTATTATAAAGTTAAAAGGGGTTAAGAATATATACTCGTTATTGAAGTATTAGGCCATATAGAACTTTAAAGAAGAGCTGGTACTTTATCATCCCATCTTTCATAATCTAAGTAACAAGCCTCCTAGTGTTACCAACAAGTGCGTTCGAATTACGCCTGCACCATTGCTAATAGCTTGTCTAAATGTGGCAGGAGAAACACGCTAGTTTACCACTCCTATTATATAGAGAATGGGGATCCCTTTACTGCTATAAACGCTATTGCCTGTCTCTCCCTACACTTAATTCTTGTGTACAATGTGCTCCGGGACTCTGAGGGTAATCGGAAAGGGGAGTTCCAGTTTAGAGCCTACATTGGACTGGAGAATCTACCAGATCATAATACAGGCTTGAGAGACTCAGGTGGTGACTAAGTTACCAGTGATATCTAGAGGCCTAAAAAGCAGGCTAGAAGACCGAGAGGCAAACTCTCCTTCATAAGTACCGGGGTACGTACCTTGTAACTTACGTGACAAGACAAGACGCGATACGCGTCATAGGGTTCCGCGCTACATTGAGCAACTATATTCACTGCCTTGTAAACCTGCAGTCCACCACGAAGGCTGCCTAATAAATAAAAATAACTCCTAGGCCCAGTAACAAGTACCAGATGGCCTGGTGGTAGAGTTCGCCCTCCACGACCACCAGCACCACGGTTCAGATACGGTCCTGGCTAAACTTTGATCTGAAAATAGAGGGGTTGGCGGCTATGAGTAAGACCAGAGTTAATACCCACCCAATGCAAAAGCAGGGCGCGTTGTAGCTTAGGGACTTGGAAAAACACCTAAGACAAGGCGCATTGATTTTTTAAATTTTCGGTTTTTAATTATTGTCTTCTATAAAACTTAGTAGGCTTAGTTAAAACTTTGAAATAATTTTTTATGCATTAAACACTACTGCTTGTATTATCTCTTCGATTGAGTTGTCCGACTCCTCTAGTTCTTGACCCAGGTATAAATATGGAAGCTTCCGCATGCCTTGTTCTGTTCGTCTTAGCATCTCTTCTAGGGAGGGCCTGTCCTCAGGTTTAACAGCTGTGGCATGAATAATCAGGTCTCGCAGCTCATGGTCAAGATGTGGAAATGGATCGGAGCCGGGCTGAGGTACAATTTCCTTGGCCATTGTCCTGATCCCGCTGAACTCGGCATAGGTTACTCCAGTTCGATCAGTTTGGGTTCTAACGCCTATTAACTGTAACATTTCCTGTAATTTCTTTTTTAATAGCTGTAGCCTTTGACTCTATGTTGAATATAAGTACTCACTATAGAAACATTACTAATATTTTCTCGGATAGCGGACAGGGCCGTCCCCCGGACCGTTGTGCAGCCAAAATCAATTAATTTTAGCTGCGGTACTAGGCGGTCTTTCAACAACAGGAGTTAGCAACTGGAGCTTTTGATATAAAGAGGAAAGTGAAGGCTCCTTACGTTCAGGGTGCCCGATGGGATCTCTATCGCCCACCATAATATTTCTCAGCGCAATATCTCCGTGAGCTAGGCCAAGAGGCTCTCTGCCTGGGGGAATCGTCTCTAGTACCAGTGGTGAGTTTTCAGGCGCCTCCGGGGGGTAAGCCATCCCAACGCAAGCTCGTATCACTGGGTTTGGTTAGTATATATATTTCCACCGCCATTGGTTATTGCCCAAAGAAAAGGGAAGGGGATATTACAACAGAAGTAGAAACTCCACAGCAGCCGATTGGGTAATGTGATTGTCTTGCCATGAGTAGCTGTGTATACACGCATCCTATATACCAAGATCGATAAAGATCCGTTTTCTAAGTACTCTAATAACACCGCGGGGCCTTTGATGCGTGACTCTTTTAAGGTTTCAAACACGGTACTGAGCGGGGTCCCTAAGATCCCGAGTCCGGATGATGTCGATGAGTTAGCAGCGGCAACATCTTCGCAAGATGCAAGGAGTTGGGCGATGTGATAACTACCACGTAGCCGCTACTCGGTATTGCTATCAGCACTTTCCACATAGTTACATCGATGTATATATACAAGGGAAAATGGGAATGTATTACTTTTAGTGCCTTTATCTCTTTTAACAATTCATCATGGCCGTCTTCATCTCTGATTGGTTGCTTAAGCACTACCCTCCTTTGATCGGACGGCAGCAGAGGATTTTTATCCCGCAGCAGCACCACTACGCCGAACATTCCATTTCCAATAAACTGTTCGAATTCCCAGAGCTGCGAGGCCGAGAAACTACGCTGTATCTCCGCTGCAGTCTCCTCAGGGCTGGCAGGTGCAGCTGACGATGATGATGATGATGACGACGACGACAACGACGACGACATGTCCTAGTCTAGAGCCCTCTGAGAATGGAGAAGGTGATATTGGATTACGCAAATCGGCATTTTGTGGAATTTTATTTTCTAATAAAGATCTACTTATTTGTGTATCTCCTAGACGTTTTCGGTTGAACGGGAGAAATTCCAATCGGGTAGAAACCGCGACGCTTTGTTACTCACAGTAGGAAAGTTCAAAGAAAAGGCAGGCCCTCGTCTCTTCCAAGAATCCGCGCGCCTGAAAATTTTAATATAGCTTCGGTTTCTAGAACGCCGTGAAAGATGAAACTAATGAATCCAAAGTCTCTCTCATGATTAATTTCAGGCTAGTTTCGTTGCTTGTGGCAATGCGGCATCGACAGCCCATCTCAGGTACGCGTCAGTCGGTATTGAAGTAGTACCAAAATTCAGGGAATCGGCCATGTAGGACAGAGTACCTACCTAGGTATCTAAGATACTAATAATATCTCTTGATGTAGCCTTATTACAACCTTAAATGGCCTGTTCATACCGATAATCCAAAAGACCTGAAATTAAACTACGGCTCTGGGTGCCGTGCTTGTAAACGCCGGAAAATGGGGAGCGCAGGCGGATTGCTACTTGGATGTCAAGAACGTAGAAGCCGAGTGACTTACGATAAGTATGGCCGCGAAAAGAATGGTAGTGAAAACAGCTTGTGTTAGGACCGCTAGATGGTGTGTGTACGAAGGCCGATAGAAATGGAAATGAAAGTGGATGATACAAATAGCTTGGCCATTCAAGTTTCGTGAAGTTTGCTTGCTAACACAAACTGTCTTGTGTATCGCCCAGGCACTCTTTGACACGCTTAATGCAACTTTGCAAGCAGGCTGCGGAGAAGGAATCGCGACGTTTGCTCCATGTCGTACCAAGTGGACGTGGGAAGTCAGTCCGCTTGGCGTCTGTCGCCTAAGTAGTCCTTGGTTGCCTTTCATCCCCAATGTAAAAGAGAGTACTGTAGTACCGTGGAAAAATTTGCATTTGCATTTGCACTTGGCCACTGTTAGACAAGAGCACTATTGTATTGTATTCGCCGCCGACTCGACGATCCGTCAATGCCGGGGAAATGTTTGTCATAGCGCGGTGGGTGGCGCTAGGACGCCTGAAAGGGTGATGGATGACGATTAATCATTCGAGGTACCTTTGGAGGAGGGTAGGGAGGGTCCAAGAGTGAGGAGAGTGAGGAGAGCAATCCTCTGATGCTTGCTGTGGCCGAATTGGAATGTGACAGAACGGCCCGGTGTTGTACAGCGCCCAACGTGACGGGTTTGAGCGCGACTGATTAGACAGGGGATTGACCGGATCAGTAGGGCTAGAATAGCTGATGGCAGAGCGGGGAGCTAGAGAAAGGCCGAAAGCACTGACGAAGAGAATGAAAGAAAGCAAGAATGAATGAATGAATGAATAACTGAATGGATGGATGAGTGGCTGCAGTCGATGAGGAGCCGGATGGGAAGGGAATAACTCCGTACCTACCTAAGTACCTAACTGACTGACGTATGCGTTGTATTGTCTGTATATACCTACCTACTCCTGTACTGTACTATACATAAAGTATACCTAGTAGTACATTAGTAGGAAGGAATACATGTAGCTAGCTGAGGTCACCCCACTATCTTACCTACTACTACCTTACCTACCTGCTTTACTTCTTTACCTACCTACTTACTAACCTACCTACCTCTACCTCCTTTACCTACCCTACCTACTGTAGGTTAGGTAGGCTTAATATTGAATGTCTTCGAAGTTTCTACATTGAATACGCCTCTTGACTAACATTAGGTTGGTGGTGTCGTAGGTAGGTAGCACGCAACAATGTAGGTATTTAGTAATCATATTCCCATGTCAGTCCGTATAAGAAAGACCTAGGGGTACGACTTGAACACACGATCCGACCGTACGAGGCTCTACTCTACATACCTCTTCTTACCTGCCTGCCGACTTACTCTCTCCGATCTACATACATACCTGCTACTTCTCTACCAACTTGACCTACCTCCTACTTACATTAGGTCTCGTATGCACTCTCCTGCCCACCTCTGCTTACATGGGCACCAGGTTCCAAACACTCGCAAAGCGGAAAACAAGACGACCAACAATAACAACCACAACAACAACAACAACCAGGATACGCAGCATCCCGCGACCACCCGCAGAGAGTCGTGAGGGTCGTGAGAGTCGTATGAGACAAGTGCACAACTTCCATTCTTGGTCGCTCGTTTTCTCTGCTTTGCGCTCCTCAACCGGCTCCTACTATTTATCAACCACAACCGGCCAAGGAGTGAGCAAGAAACCAGCAACGGGAGAGGAGGGATCTGTGTTCTGACAGCCGCCGTCAAGTGGCGAGGCTATCTACCTTACCTACCTACCTCCTACCTATTTTTACAGTAACGATAGGTATTCCCTCAGCTGCACCAATGCCTAGCTGTCGGCTATAGTGTACAGTACCTAGGTATAGATATACTGCTGTAGGTAGGTAGGTTCAGCCCCGCCATGACATCGTATGGTACCTACCTAGGTTCAGTACAGTGCAGGAGTGCAGTTCTGTGCAGGACCCCGGCTAACGACCTCTCAGTGCTCCCCACAGTGCCAGATTGACAGACGGCGGAACCATCAACTGCAAGACTCGCCGCCGCGAAAACGAAGCGCCATCCCACTTTGGCATTGGCAGCGGCATTGTTATTTTACAATACAATTGACTTGGGATCATCTCAAGCAAACCATGGCCACCTGGGGCGGCTTCTCCAGAGGTAGTGTTTTTCCTGCTATTTTGCTATTTTCCCTGCCCAACCGGCATCATCCCGCTCCTTTTGGCTTTGGCTTTGGTTTTGGCCTCTTCAAGGTTGTTTGGCAAGCACACTGTTCTACCTAGGTTTTAATGCTTTTATTTCTTTTCCGCCCTTGCTGTTCTTATTCCCCGTCCCGTCAACACATACATCAATCCAGCCCACAACAGACAACAGCCGTCTGGCTCGCCCACCAGGGTACTCTCGCGACTTACAGTAGTTCTTGGGAAGCTAAGACAACGGCGCCTGTCGCCCGCGCACTATTTTAGATGGCCGAATAGCACCAAACGACAATCTTGCCCGTAATAATAATAATAACAACAACAACAACAACAACCACAACCACAACAATCATAACATCGGCAGCATCAACAACAACAGCAGCAGCAGCGGCGGCGGCGGCAATCACTCCAACATCAACATCGCCCCCTTTGCATCCGCCTCCGCCAACGCCAACACCAACACGCCTGCCACCGGCGCTAACTTCAGCACCAGTGCCAGCACCCTCAACCACTACTTGTTCGGCGGCCTTAACGTTCCCGACGTCCACTTGGGCTTCTCCATCACCAACAACGACACCATCCCGAGCCGCTACTCCTTTTCCCCACTGCCAAGCCCCTCGGACAACGACTCGCTCTTTGCCACCGTCGGCGATACCCTGTCCAGCCCTTTCCACACAACTCCAAACACCGCAAACTTCCCCCCTGCTTGACGTCGGCGGTCCACTAGACAGCGCTCTTTGCACCGGGTCCAGGGAACTTCCTCGCCCACTTCCATATCCTCTCTCATTCGCAATACCACCGACACCGGCATCGACATCAATACAGACGCAGACGCAGACGCAGGCACAGGCACAGGCACAGGCACAGACGCAGGCACAGACGCAAATATCACTGCCAGCACTGCCGGCACTATCGCAACTGTCACAACTATCACACCAACCCCACCACTCGAGCTTTGGGTTTCCTGGACAGCTCAACACTCCCTCGGTTGGTTATGGTGGCGGCTATCATTTCCATGCGCCTCCACAGAACTACCAATCTCAATCACAGCCTGTCATCCCAGCCAGCAGTCAGAACTATTATCCCTTTGCGACTCCCTCGCTGCCCTATATCGATACTACACCTACCATATTGCCACAGCCACACATGAGCAACACGAACGTCTGGTCGAACCCCTCTCTGTCTCAAGCTCAGCCGCTTCCACGAGTCACTGGAGCCGCCCGAAGCATTGACGACCCCTATCTCGCCACTTTAGCCACCCAAGACTTCTCCTCTCCGTCTTTGCCCCCGCTAAGTCATTCCACTTCGCCGACTACGCTGTCCCTGTCCCCGCGTCGCCAATCGAAGCTTGTCGCTGCTTGCCAGGATATGCCGCCATCCTCGACTCGAAGACGAATAGGACACAGAGGAGGAACGATCGACTTAACTAAGGAAGAGCCCGACTTTGACGCCTTAAATTCCGGCATTGACTTGTCGATACCCTTGGGAACGATGCCGGTAACGACCCGGAGACGAAGCCTCGCGAGTGCCGATCCCCCAGGCCGAAAGAGACGACCTTCCGCTGCCACATCACCTTCTAATCGCCCTAACAAGTCAAGACGGAAAGAACCGCCTATTGATAGCGACAGCCGGCTATCCCCGTTTGGTGAAGATGATCCGCTTGGGCTCAATGAAGATGGCGTTGAAACAATCGATCTGTCCAACGCTACCGAGGTCCCTGCTGAGCTCATGGCCCCGAAGGTAGATAATCGAGTGAAGATTGGCAATTTCCAGTGTGTCATTTGTATGGATGATACGACTGCCCTGACTGTCACCCATTGCGGTATGTATTGTCCTCATTGGCCGCTGCGCAACTACTGACATTTCGATGCTAGGTCATCTTTTCTGTTCCGACTGTTTACATTCATCTCTGCATATCGACAGCATGAAACGGACTTGCCCGGTTTGCCGAGCAAAGGTGGAATTGAAAGACAAGAACCGGAAACCGGCCAAATCCTATTTCCACCTTGAATTAAAGGTTATGACGGCAACAAAAAAAGGCAAGCGGCCAGTTGGTGCGTGACGTGACTGTTCGTCTACGGGGCGGAATGGTTTCACTCCCAGTCTTTTCGGCGTGGTGAAGACGCGAGATAACCAGGAGAGGAGTGAAGTGGTGATAGACAACCGGATGCTGGCAATGGACAGTGGAGTAGAGGCATTGGCCGGCATATAAAGCTCGGGCAACACAAGTAGGCTGCGGTCTACGGAAGGCGGTATGTATTCCGCGTTGTTCAAGTACTGGGGCTGGAATGCTAAGTTGATGCCTGCCAGCTCCGTACATCTCTTCTATAACAGGCATCGTTCGAGCGTTCGTACAGCATATGGTTATATGGGACTAAGGAGTCATTGCATTGGAAGGAGTTCAAAGTGATTATTGTCGGTGGTCGGGAAGGATCGATACCCATTTTGCTCTCGGTCTTGTATTCTGCGCTTGAGAGTCCGGAGGCGACCGGACGGGAGGGTAGATCCAGGCGTTTTGGGGTAGTCTTGCACATAGTTCAGCCTTGCTTCCTCTTCCCGAGTGACACCGTTGGGATGGAGAAGAGAGGTTTGGAGATTGTACAGTACGATTTTAGCACAGACTCCCTCTGGCTTGACATCAGGTGTAACGAAACTTAAAACGAATTGAGAGTTTCGTACAACACACTGGCCACTGTACACAATACGAAAACAATAAAGGTGTTGGACTGGACAACAATACGGTTCGTTACGTAAATATTCTTCTTCGTCAGATCGAACGTCCCTTTCCCTAGTTCACCCTTTGCTTCGGTCTCGGAAGGAAGTGTTTTATTCGAATAGATCTATCGAGATGTTGGAAAGAGAGACGGGGGCTTTTTGAAGCCGCGACCTCAAGAATCAACACATAAACGTCAGTTGGCACTGCGGCGTCTATTAAGGGGTTAGAAAGAGGGGGGAGAATAGAGACAGAGGGCTTTTTGAAGCCGCTGTGTCAAAAATCAATATGTAAATGTAAGTTGGCGCAACAGCATCGAAAAAACACTTTCTCATAATAATAATAATAACAATTATATCCGCGCCATGTCTATCATCCCGCCGCACACAGTTAGATATACATAAATATAGCAATACCGCACATAACCCTCGAATCCGCTTCGCCTTGGAACTAATATGAAAAAAAGGACAGGCTCTCCCAATCGGAAAAGGAAAATCTAGTTTATAATATGCCACTCGCCCGGTCATCGTTAGGGGACTCGGGGTGTAGTCTGTCTCTAGTCCCGAGGAAATTCGTCTCTTCTTCCACGGTGCCATCCCCGCCGCCACCAGCAACGGCCCGGATACCTACGCCCCTGACGCCATCCGCGGTGCCGGCGGCGCCGGTCCGTCGCGTCTCCTCTACGCCGTTGAGGACGTACCAGCAGTCCTTCTTGGTCAACAGCCCCTGCAGAACGCCGCGATCGCTGAACAGGACGTAGCGGACGCCGAGCTTCTGGAAGTACGAGACGGCGAGGTGCAGAGAGCTGCGGCTGGGGAGGGTGAGGGGCGTCTGGTCCATCCAGGGCCGCAGGTCAAGCGTCGAGCGCGGGTCCGCCAGCGGCTGGTGGCTGAAGAAGGCCTCGGTCTCGGGCGGGAGATTGCACGCCGCCAGGTTGTACGCCAGCTCGGACCGCGATATGTAGCCCAGGAGCACGGCGTCGCGCGGGTCGCTGACGACGGGAAACCCGCGGTAGGCGCACGAGTCCAGCACGCCGCGGAGCGAGGCGATCGTGTGTCCCGTGGCGGTGAGGACCACGAGGTCCTCGATACGCGTCATGATCTGACCGGCCGTAATGTCGGGCACTTGCTGCGACCCGCCGCCTTCGTCCCCGGAGTCGAGGAATGGGTATCCGTTGAAGTGAATCCACGATTCGTAGATGCCGCGGCGTGAGAAGGCGTCGCCGACCCACTTAGACAACATCACAGCTATCATAATAGGTAGGACGTAGGTAAGGGCCCCTGTCAGCTCGAACATGATGACGACGATGGAAACGGTGAGACGCGTGACGCCAGCTAATGTCGCCGCGGCCCCGATGATAGCATACACGCCCGGTGTGACACAAGGCACATCTGGGTCGCATGTGCTAAAGGCGAAGAAGTTCGGATGATTATGCTGCCAAATCTCCATGATGATGCCCACCGCACGACCGGATAATGCGCCGATCGCCATGGAAGGGAGGATGATGCCCGCTGGGATCTGCAGGCCGAATGTGACGGAAGCGAGGAAAAAGCCAAGGATAGAGGCAAAAAGTAATAACACAATTGTGCTGGCGGAAGCCGCGCCCGTTTTGCAAAGTGCGAAAGGGTCATCGAGCACGAGACTGCAATCGGTGAAGAGTGAAGAGACTAGTTCGGATGTCTGAGCTCGCATGTAGAAATTCGGATAGTTGATGAGGGCAGTAAGGAAGGCGACAATGACAACTTGACTCAGTGGACCTGGGAGCCAGGTGGTCGACTTCTTCCATTGTGCCACGCGCATATTAGCTTTGATGAAAAGGCCGCCATAAATCCCGCCCAGTATCCCCAGAAAGGCGAAGGGTATTATTTCGAATCCGTGCCACCCCGTAGAGAACTTGACTTGATACAACACAAGCTTGCCCGACCGAAAAGGGTCCAAGGCCTGAAGCACGCCAGCGGCTGTCATGGCGCACACAAAGCTCTGCCACATCGTCTTGTCTGGAAAATAATAGGAAAGAGATTCTAAACTGAACAAGACACCTCCGATGGGGGAACCAAAGGCGACAGATATCCCCGACGAAGCAGCAGCCGAGAGAACCGCCCGCTTTCTTGCTAGAGGGAGATCAGTGGCTGTGTTAATCTCCAAAGAAATGGGTATATACTAACCTTCATTGCCATTGATATCTGGGAATAGTTTGATGAATAAATTGGCACAGCAACATGCCACATGTACCAACGGGCCTTCTTTGCCCAGCCACATACCGGACGCAGCAGCTAAGCACTACGAATAATTAGTTGACGTACAAGCAATGGTCCAGGATTTGTCTTACCAAGCCTAGTGACTTGGTTACCAATGTCCACCCCCCTAAAAAGCGGCGAATAACGAAGCCGCCCAATACTGTCTTTATCTCGGGTAGACCACTATGTTTGGCATAAATCGCGTACTCTTTGACGAGAAAGCCTGCGCTGAGAGCGAATGTAATCTTGGGAGTGATTAGTTGGGAAAGCCATATCGTTAAGTGCGTAGCGAAACCCACTGAAAATATTAAAAAGAAAAAGTACTCTATAAACCACTTCCCAGCAACAGTTCCTATGCCAAGAGCTGCTGCCCACGGTTTCCAACCCGAGCATTTAGCACCTTGGTCATAGCCCAGACAACAGAATTGTTTGTTGAGATAGAAGGCGCCTCCGTCTGGGCCCGAGGCGCAGTAGCCGGTCTTCAGATCACCCAGCCAGTTCGACACTACATCGATGCCTGCCGCTATAGCGCCGACAGCCAGGCCGGTTAGGACAAGAATAATCCATACCTGGCTCGAGTCGGCCAACCGCCGTACGTATCCTACTAATCCGGTGGCGCTTGAATATAGGACACGGAGGCGCTGCCGTTCCTTTGTATGCTCGAAGATCCAATCGATGGCCGTCATATCCTCGTAGCCTACTCTCCTCCCGGGCCCCTCCGCATACCAATCAAGTGGCACACCATCCTTGGGCCCATTGCCCGGAGCGAAGGTCTCTGAGTCGCGACGCTCGGGATCGATCGGATGGAGCAATGTGGGTGTTTCCGCGCCTGTTGACGAAGGGCCGGACGCCAGCGATCGCGAACCGAAACGGTTGCCTGTCAAGGCCGACAGCATCCGACTCGGCTGTGAGAAGATGGACTGCTTCTGTTTGCGCTTAAAGCTCAGGGGTACGTCCCCGACATCTCCGTTGAGTGGGTCATCTCCCAGCACATCGTGGGTGGTATTTCGCTCGTCGCGATCGAAGTCGTCGCCAAAGTCGTCGCCAAAGTCGTCGATCTCGTCGCGAAAGGCAGGGGGTCGGGGTTCGTTCGGCGACCGCGAGGTTGATGACGACGACGCCTCCTCTTCGTGAAAGCTTATGATATTCCTGCTGCTAGCCATGCTTGCGATTCGATGCAGCAAAATGCCATGTCGGTTCAATGTATGGTCATCATCCCCACGGACGAGTTGAGCAGGTAGGTTATGGTCGTCGCTCTTCGCCCAGCTTCGTATCCCGCCAGGTTGGTCCAGGTTGCTAGCAGGCTCCTGCCGCCGTCATTGATGGCAGGGATGCTGCATGATAGGGGTCCCTTGCTATCTTAGTGCAATTTATCGATAAGACTAGGTAGCTGTAGTACCTACCGCCGATATCCGACATCCTAGGAAGTCGCTTTGTCATCTTGGCAGGTTTAGTTTAGCTAGTAAGTGGTCACAGGCAACCTGACGTGCGTCACAAGCTGTTACCGACCTTAATTCATATGTAACCAACCCAACTGATGCAATGAAGATGATGGAGAGAAGGCGGTTTTGGCAAGCATTATCTCTACCTGGGTAGGCGCAGCCACGACAGCGGCGATTTATTTATTGAACTCTTTATCAATAAGTACCTAATAGTATCATGTCATTGCACTCAACGAAAAAGGTATCAACATATAGCCCTGCTGTCGGATCAGTCGAGTGTCATTGAGCCATGGAGGCTCCCGAGGTCCAAAAGATTCATCAATTGCTTGCTGCCAAAGACGACACTTCACGCTTCGTCGGCTTGCTTCTCTTGAAGACTACTCTAGACAACTATGCTTTCAATTTGCAACATGAACAGGTCTCGGCGCTTTGGAACTCCATCTCGCCAAGATTTCTAGATCGTCTTATCCGCACCGGCTCTCGCCCAGCCTCAGGCCCAGCCTCAGAACAACGGAAGCAGTCAGGCGATATGCTAGACGTGGCTGTTGCCGTTATCTACACCTTTACCAAGCTCTTAAATGATTGTGCTACGGATGAAAGGTTTTATTGCCGGATACCAAACCTGGCAACCGCTGTACTCTACAGGTCTGGGACATTCCCCATTCGATTCCACGGGCGCGCATACTGATGACTTCTTAGCTCTGAAGAAACCACAAGGCGTATAGTTGACCTCGTCCATGTCCTTGTACAGCAACCTGATGGCAAAGCTGCGGGCGGCGCAACATGTTTCGCTGAACTCGATATTGAAAGCTGGGAACCGTTGATAGAAATTGCGCCACAACATGACACTGTTTTCTCTATATTCCACTGGGCCTGGATCAAGGGGGGGATGGCCGTGTCCGTACAAAGTACGCAGACGAAGATCGATAACGCTCTCCAACTATTTATCTCGTCGTTCAAAGGTCATAACCCAACGCCTTTGCTAGCCTTCATTACACTCATCTTCGACAATCTAAATCCTAATGTAAGTGCATCTATCTAAGTTATTCCTTCAGGTTTTAGTACGTCACAGTGGACCTTCAAATACGGAAGCGAAACACTTGGCCATTACTCTCAGACCTTGGTGGCTGACGTTCTTTGCAGCTCAGGCCATTAAACACTCAATGGCTCCGGCCAGTCGCTCGATTGATCCATAATATGGCCTCGAGTAAACAAACGGTGGATGGTCGACGAGCATATACTCATTGTGCTGCTGCTCTGTTAGCCGCTTATCCCGAAGAGGCCCCTATGCCTCTATTCTCTGATGATCCCGACGCCCCAAAGCCGATTGCATATCTCTTCGTTAAGATGGTGCAAGTGGATATCCTTTCTACCTTACACGTCCTCATAGCGAAACTGGACACGGCGGAGTATCCCTCTCTATCACGCCGGATTGCCGCTGCCCTGGACGTTATGACTTCATTCATCGGTTTCTTGATCACTGCAGCAGACGACGTAACCATTCAGCAGGGCTTGACGCCAGACCGGATCCTCAAGCTACACGAAGATCTTGTAAGGATGATTGGCGATATCATGGAATATCTTCGAGACCGTTGGGACGCCTTTCTGGTGGGCGCCCGTGGCATAGATTCCGTAGAGACTTCTGGGAGACATATATTTGAGGACCCTATTATACCAGCGGCTATCCGGCTCATAGCCACGTGGCTCCGCGATGACGATGGTGAAGCATTAAGGACGCAGGCTGCAGGATTAGTCGACCTTTTTGCCGAACTATATAAGATGAATCTGACTTCAACGGACATGCCCGAACTACGTCTACCCATCCTTGCTGCGCTCGAGGGTATTCTTCACACATCCGACGGCCGTGAGGCTTTCAATGAGGGCGACCTCTTGTCACGTTGCGTATATCCCGATCTACGCGCGATTCTTGCAAGTCAGGATGTGGAGTTAACTACAGGTGACTATTTACGCGGCTCTGCCACCGTGCAAGTTTTTCACATCCTTATGGAATACGATGACAACCTACGTTCCCATCCTGGTTCGATGGCTTTCCTAGACTCAGTTGCGAAATATGAAGTCAGACCAATCAAGGCCGATGCCGGTGTGCTGCAACGTTCCCGTCTCGAACTTCAGACTGATTTGTTAGAGCTGGCGGCAATTTTGATGGATACTTCCACTCATAGCGCTTCGCCAGCGCTTCAGAAGATGAAAACTAGCCTCAAAGGTGCCATCTCTAAGTTGTCAGAGAACTGGAGTACTCTGAATGATGAAGGCATGATTGCGAGGGTGGCAGAGCTACGTCTGGATTAAAATGACGATTTAACAGGGCGAGGCATCAGACGCGCATCTGCAGTTCTACTATAAAGGATAAAAACAGGGCACGCCAAGAAAACCTCAGACAGCCCATTCAGTCATCGATTATTACAATTTACAACACGGCATAAAACAGTGCATATCCTATATCAACCTGCCAATGATTTTCCCAGGAGAGACAACCCTTTCCAAGCAGGTGGAGGGATACAATACAAAAGGGGCGCTCGAGATCCCATTAAGCCACCAAGTCTGATCATGCTGATTGTGAGGGTTTAAGATGGGGTAAGATATGACAAACGTAATCTGTATTATGTAGACATATGTATGATAAGGGTGTTAAGATACTCTATTACAAGGACAGTTCACCAGTCTATCTAAGTCCTTATATTGAATACACATTACGAAGAGTGAACTCGGCCTATAGCGCTCTAGGTTAGACCTTTGACAAAAGTATCTGCACTACCAGCTGTTCCCATGCTAGCTAACGTGCTGTTAACGGAAATTTCAATGACTCGGCTACCACGCTCTCCCAGATATATGCGTAGTTGTTACGCGGAGTAACCGCTCGTTTCAGCGAGCTGACGATAGTACGCGAATCAGACTAAGAAGCTAACACAAAACCATGCTGTATAAAAGTCGAGGCCCAGGAAATCATGACAACCAATAAAATCAAATGCTCATTGTGCTCTAGCAGTTTGCTTAGAGCGGGTATCATTCCACAACTTATCCACGATCTGAAATACAGCCGTGACACCTCGCATCACAGCCTCGTCGACCCGTCCACCGAGTCTCTGCTGGATCTTATCAGGGTGCCACCTAACGCGTTCGTCCTTCAACCTGGCCAAGAACTCCGTCTCGCCGACGTCCACGGGGTCGATTCCCATGACATAGAAATCTCTCACCGAGCTAGCCTCGATATCCTCGCGCCGTCCACTTCGCACCGGCCAAGCCATACCCCCCCAGAGTACCGTCCCAGGCCTCCCCAAGTCTTGGTATATGCATCCCAGCGGTCCTTCCAGCTTCTCTTCGCTCTGCGTTCCTCACCCCTGCGCAGACTCCGTTCCATCTCCTTCGTCAGCCGCGCCGCCTCCTCAGCTTCGTGCTCCTTCCGTTTCCGCTGCTCCTCCCGCCGCGCTCGCTCTTCCAGTAGGCCCTGGTGTGTTTTCTCCCACATCTTCTGCCGCACATACGCAGCGTACTCATCATCGCCCATGCGCTCGAGCTCTCCCTCCGGTCCCGGCCTCTCTTGGCTGTACACGTGGATCGGCTGCCCGTACACACCCTCCCAGTACGCGGCGCCTCGTCATCCGCCATGGCATCGAAGAGGGATTCGCGGAACGCGGCCTCCGCGTCTAGAGGTGGTGGGTCATACGGGTTTTGCGGCGTGGGGGATTTTGACCGCGTACGTCGCCGCTTGTGGCGGCGGTGATGATGTCGATGTCTATGATGGTGTCGGGAAGAGGTAGATTTGCCATCGTGATCACGCTCGTGATCTACTTCTGCGCTACGTTTGCGATCACGATCGCGACTATCGTGGCGTGATGATCGGTGAGAGCGAGAGTATTTGGATTTGAAGCGGAACCTGGAAGTCTTTTTTCGCCGTCCCTTCTACTGCTGTGTCTGCTGTCTGCTCTTCATCATGATCGCAGGGCTCTTGAGCTGGCGGGGCTTCTGGAGATTGGTGGCTCTCTTCTATCATGGGAGAAATGGAGCGCTTCTCTGGGTTGATAGAGGACAGTATGTGTCGCCTCTTCGGCGACGATGGCGCGGTTGCCATCGCAGGTTCATTTTGCATGTCGGTCCCTTTTGAAATGGTTGGGTTGGTGGTTTATTGGGAGTTGAGATGACGTTGGAAGCCAGGGTGCAGCGTCGCAGCGCGCTAGAGCGATAAGATCTGATTAAAGCTTTATCTAATCTTATCCCCCAGCGCCGAACTGCCCAGTACCTAGAAATGGATACCTATACTGTAGGTACTCACCATGTATGTAGGTACCTATTATAACTTGATGCAACTACGTTTTACATCAATGCTGTAGCATAATCAAATTATTAGCTACTTCTCTTGCAATGAGCAAACCAGGGCTCTCTTTCGGCCTCAATCTGGCCAAAAGGCCAGGCGCCTCAAAACCTGCTCCGGCAAAGCGGAAGCCCATGTTTGGCGGCGACGACGATTCCGACGATGACACGAAACAACAGAACGACGGCCCCCAAGCCACCAAGATCATAGAATTTGACGAAGATTTCCCTCTGGCGCGTCCAGCCGACTTGAAAAATAAGAAAGTCGCCTCCAAAACGAAGAGCGGTCCTCCAGGTCACCCACCAGCAAGCAAATCAAAGAAGCCCGAAGTCTCCATGTATGGTGACCTTTCGAGCGCCCTTGAGTCGCGGAGGCATCGTGAAGCAGCCGAAGAGCTCGACCCCTCAATATACGACTACGACGCGGTATACGATTCCCTAAAACCACAGAAGAAGGCTGCGCAGGAAGACATCGAGCGGAAGCCGAAATATATGAAGAACCTGATCGCGTCGGCAGCCGTGAGGAAGCGCGACGCCTTAATCGCGGAAGAGAAAAAGATAGCGCGCGAGCGAGAGGAAGAAGGCGATGAATACGCGGGGACAGAGAAGTTCGTCACGGAGGCATACAAGAAGCAACAAGAAGAGAACCGACGCATCGAAGAGGAAGAGCGGCTGCGGGAGGAAGAAGAGTCGCGGAAGAACCAGGGCGGCGGCATGACTGCCTTCTACAAAGACTTATTAGAGAAGGGCGACCAGCGGCACGCCGAGGTCGTGAAGGCTGCTGAGGAACGCGCCAAATCGGGGCCGAAACCCGAGGACGAGGCACAGGAAGAGAAGACGAAGACGGATGCCGACATGGCACGCGAGATCAATGAGAAGGGCGGGACGATCGCCATCAATGAGGACGGGCAAGTGGTTGATAAGCGTGAACTCCTCAGGGGTGGTCTAAATCTGGGCGCCAAGAAGAAATCCGAACCATCAAAGGACGTACGGAAAGGACCGGAGCGCCGGGATGAGAGGGATCAATCCCGCAGCTTCGTTGGTTCGGGGGGTAAGCAGGCCATGCGCGAGAGGCAAACGCGCATGCTGGAAGCGCAACTGGAGCAGACGCTCAAGAGGTCACTAGAGCAAGAGGAAGAGGAGCGGCAGAAAGTGGAACGCGCGGCCAAGAGTAGAAAGACGGAGACGGATATCTCGAGCGCGAAGGAGAGATATCTGGCACGTAAGAAGCAAGCGGAAGAGGAAAAGAAGAAGAAGGGCCTTGTGACAGCAGACTGATTTTATGAAGATAAAATCGTAAATAGTATATAGACCCGGCGGAACGAATATCCCGAAGCCCATATACCAACGGGTTGAGGAGAGTCTCCGTTCCATTGTCATGATGCTGATACAAATCGTGTTGTACACTCTATACTGTGCTTTGCCTCCGACCATGCCACTCCAACGTACTGCAGGTCTAGCCCCGCAGCCCGTCTACCCAATGCTATACAGCCCTAGCCAAGCCAGTATGAACAAACGAAGTCGAACAGCTAGCTAGCTATGCCTCGCCTCCTGTCCCTTTGGATGTCTGCCCTTCAGTATACATTATCGGCAGGTCGGTCGCGTCCTTCTTCGTCGCATCGTATCGCGTACATAGGAGGCTTAGCTTCACATTTTCATAGTGAATTATTACTTCCTCGTTCCTGCTGTAGCTGGCTGATACAAGCCGCGCTGATCTGGTTCCACCCGTTCATGTATTTCTCCATGCACTGGGTGAAGCAGGTCTGCTCGCTGCTCGACAGCGAGGAACCGGGCTTGGGGACGCAGCGTAGGAAGCAGTGCTCGTTGACTTTCTGATTGCGGATATTCGTCAGCTAGGGGGAGAATTCCGGGGGGGGGGGGGGGCGTGACATAGACAGGCACAAGGCCGTTTTTGGGCGGCAAGACATAGAGGCACAGAACAGGGGATTCAATTCATACGTCGATCAATTGCTTCACGTTATCTATGGCGTATTGCGCCCGCACCTGGTTAATAATCTCGGTCTTGATCGCCGCGGAGTCCATTGCGGTCAATGTGATATTATGCGGGAGGTGATATATCCAGGCGAAGAGAAACAGAAGGGGCAGCTGATTGTGGGTGCAAAAACGAAGCTCTAAAAAGTTGAGTTGCAGTTGTCGAAGAACCTACCTGGGAGCACCTGCTAGACGAGCGTCTTGGCGTGCATGCGGGGCGGGGGGCAGGGGTTAACTAGGTAGGTACCTACAGTACAGTAAACCTCACACTGTGTAGAAGATAGCTATCCACTTCAGTTACTTACGCCCAAACTCCTATTCCTACCGCATTTTCTAGCTCGAGTGCTGGTTTTGCCCGAAGTCTTCAAGTACTTAATATGCTCTTCTTTTCTCCTATCTAAACAAGACTTCTTTCATAAGCGGTATGTCGACAACAGATTATTCCCGTGGGCCCCCGCGTATCTCGCATCCTACCGTCGCGCCTTGGTTGATAAACTCGATCCATGCGGGAAAGTCGCTTCTTTGTGATGTCGTGATACTCGCAATCATCTCCAGAATAGTTACAAGACTACAAAAATTCAGCTTCAATTCCACTAGCACCAAACAAAGGTCTCGGGATTCGTTTGACTTGCACTACGATTGAGCTTGCCACACATAGGGGGAAGAACCCAATCAGGCCAGAAGCAACCACCACCCACACGTGAGCCCACACGTAAGCCGTCGAGCAAAACCCCATGATCATCGTATGCCACCTCTCCACCGTTCTCCGGTATTCCAGCGGCATTTTGTTGAGTCCCGCACTGTTTGGGTTTACCGACTTCAAGAAGCACCATATCGATGCTCAGGTGATGGACACAGTGGCGTAAAACTGCCCGGGTATCAGTCACAGAACAATCCGGAACGGTCCTGATGAACGAGGTGCCCTCACAAGTACTATGGCCATAAAAGCCACGGCGAGTACAATCTTACGCTCGATCTGCGAACGGGGAGGCAGGATGAGTTATCAGAATCCCAGTCCCCTGCGATCTGGATGGCCAGGAATAGTGAGCCAATAATCAACACGGCAAAATGAGATAGTATGGATAAGAAGTACGATATTGCCAAAAAGACATTTTAGCTATGATGGATGAATTTATACGGAAGGATCAAGTCTTAGGGGGGTTGACGGTGTTGTGAATAACATGGGCAGCTTCAAAGAGTTGAGTGGCATAGGGATGTCATCGATATCTATCTATACGCGGTTGGAATGGGCTGGCTAAGCTGTACGGTCAGGTCCTCCTGCCTTGCGACACCATTGTCCACACAGAAGGACCAGGCAGTAAGGAGGTAAGTTACCAAACAGAGGAACCTTAACGTGCTATCAGTTTACGACAATTCAAGGTTTCGGTGCGTATAAAACCAAAACGGATATTGATAGCTAACTAGTAGTAAGCAACTCTTCCGTGTTTAGCAGTTTATATATTCATCACGAAGTGTTACAGAGATGGCCGTACACGGACGAAGGGCTGCTACAAGATCGAATTTCTCCATTCGCGTATCTTCCTCTTCATTTTTGGGTATCTTTGGCTCCCTTGACCTCAAATATATCCGGTATAATCTCACTCCTACTCGGTAGTATGTACATCGCTTTAGGCCGAGTGTGTTCATATAAACTCCCGGTAGCGTGCCGTCTCGCATAGTCGGAAACGTTAACTCTACCTACCCCAAGGCATCTCCATCAAGGTTCGGTCATAAATCTGCTAGGACGGCCATGCCACGGAACACAAAAAATCGATCAAACACAAAATATATCAACCAAAATCATGACGTGTGTAGATCATCTTGAGGACCTCAACTGCGGCATATCTGTCTAAATATGTATCTCATCATAATAAGCGGCAATAACAACGGGCTCAGGGAGAAACAGATTTCTTTGGTTTGCCCATGTTTTATTATGAAACCTATACTGGTCCGTCAAAAGGGCCCCAGCCAGCAGGCCCTTGTCTAATCTAAATAAAATATACTCGCGGTACACCACAACCTAAAAGGCCAGTCATTCTTCCCTACCCAAAGTCCTTATCGGTTGCGGCTTCCACGTGTTATCATGTGAAGATGGCGCGCATTGCAGCCCCCGTCGTTCCAGACGCTTAGCGTAGGCGGCGGTTCTGGTACTTCTCCTCCTGGGCACGCTTCTTCAGGCGGTACGCAATAGCGCGCTTCCTGGCAGCCGGGGACTGCGTAAACGCCGCAGAGCCGCCGAAGGGGCCGGCAGCGGCGCCGTTGCGGACGCGAACAATGCACACGTTCTCAACATCGGCAACGGTGGCATCACAGGTCATGCCAGCGGGCATCTGGACCGTAACAGGGAAGTCGGTGTTGGTCGCAAGCGAGAGGCCACCGATGGGCAGGCCGGGGACATCCTGGGTCACCTCGGCGGTCTTGAAGGCGTCAACATCGGCGCCGCCAGAGGTCCCGTCCACATCTGCCTTGAGAGGGCCGGCGCCGTCCTGGTTGATCTGGCGGAAGGTCATGGTGATGGAACCGTCGTCGCTGCAGGTAGGGAGACCCGAGCTCGCGCCCTAATTTTATAGCACTTAAGTCAGCAATGTCCGCATATGGTAAGAATTCTTTAAAGTTTCGTGAGCTCGCAGTTGGGGGGGGAGTGGCAACGGCAGAGAGTGTACGCTTATACAATTTGTGGTCGTAAGGCATGCCGAAGGAAGTGATGAAAGACTGCAGTTGACTAACCTGTCCCGCGGCCGCGGCTACGCTGTCCTCGGCCGGCTTCTCGGATTTGGTGCCCTTGTTGCCGCCAGCGCCGCCGCCCGTGAGGCCGCCCAGCAAGTCGCCAAACACGCCGCGCTTGTTCTGACTCGCTCCCTTCAGCCCAGATAGATCGTCCTCAACACCGCTGGATGAGGCGGCGCCCTTGTTGGTCGGAGCACCAGCTCCGTCCATAAAGCTGGCAATCATGACTGCGGGGGTCGACGGGGCCATTGCCTTCCGTTCGGCCCAGCGCACTAGCCTTGCTCGTGCCCAGCTCCCGGTCTCGAATGATACTGGTGTCTGCTTGAGAGCCGCAGCCGTTGCTGCTGCAGTCACGCGGGGTGCCGTCGGCGACTGACAGGGCATGTTAGTATGTCCATGCTCGTTGGTGTTATAAAGATAGGCAAGGGGGCTTCTCACCACTCAGGCCAGGCATCGTAACGCCGTTAGCACCCTGAATAGAGGTAACGAGGCCATGGCCAGATACCATGGCAAGAAGGCCGGAGGAGGCGATGACGAATGAGTAACGCATTTTGATGATTGTGAGTGAGTGTCGAAGTTGACAATAATGACTGATTATATAGTGAATTAAGTATGTAGAGAGCCGCCTGGGCAGTTAATCTTAATAGCGATTGAGGCTTGAAGTGAATGTGAAGTGAATTGAAGGCCGCTTCGCAAAACCTGGCGAAGTTCTAAGATCGATGCTGAGAATGAAGATGAGGATGATGACGAGAGAGGAAATATTTAGTCTCTCAACGGAGCCAAGTCTTATATACTCGATCTAGACATCTTGAGCGAAGCTATTCTTCTCCATTCTATCACTTCTCGCGGCATCATCAGAGCTTCGTGGCTATGCTCAGTTGTTTGCCGCCGACTACCAACCTCATCTCATGTTTATGAGACATGAGACGTGAGAATCGGTGAGCGAATCGCATTCGAAGAATGAAAGTTCAGATGGGGCATCCCCAGACTCGGCCGAATCGACGAGAGTCAGTCTCCTCTGCACTGATCGCCAAGATCTGCCCTAGGAGCTCTCCGTGAAGCCCGGGCCTCGGACACGTCACGAAACGATCGGTTTCAGGAATAAAGTGAACTAACTGAATGTTCTTCATCTTGGGCTACTCCCGCGCGACTCTCCGGGTTATGTGTAACCAATCGCAGTGCTCCGGCAGATCATCGCTGGGCGACGGGCTGGGGATCCGAAGAACAGGTAGGGGAAACGACGACATTGGAGAGCTGCGATGGTACCGTAGCAATGTTTCTGATCTCCCACCACAGCCGAATCGGGAATGCACACTATGCTAACAAGCTTTGTCTCGCCATGTCTACCGGTACCACGAGGTTGAAGCTTGTACGAGATCATACGAAGTAAATTAATTATCGATTTCCCATCGTCTTCGACCTACCAAACCACGCTTTAGCATTAAACATGGACTGACCTGACCGCCCGGGTTTTATTTGCATACTTTCCCTGCTTTTACACGTTGTGGACGGAGGCCTCGCCATTGCAATCCCTATTAACCTTCCCGCAGCCGCGCTGTATCCAATCCGGGGAGTTTCCCTAGGTCGCGGGAGGCTTAAATTGCTATTTTTAGCAGGATCTTAGCTCTAGAAACAATGTTTTAAAAGTTCTACGGTTGTTTAAAAAATATAGGTATATATATATATTATATAATATATATAAATATAAATAAAAGTATATTATTTATATAATATTGTTCATTTTTTTTAATTTATTTTTTATATTTATTTGCGGTAATTTCTAAGCTTATAGTTATATTTTTTATTTTAAAAGCTTTAAAAAAGTTATTAAAAATAAGTTCAATAGTATAAAAAGAACAAAAATAGCTAATATAAAATATACAACTATTAATATTTTTTAATAAATTTTAAATAACGTTTATATTAAAACTAGGTTTATTATTATAAGTATAAATTTTAGCTATTATATAAAAAATTATATTTTTTTTAGTTACTTAGTAAATTAGTTTACTTATTTAGTATTATATTTTTATTAATAACTTTTTATATGTTTAATAAAATATATTATAGTTGTTATTTTTTTATTAATAAAATATACTATTATATTTTAAAAATAGTTATATAAGCTAAAAAAGGTTTATATATTATTTATTATAATAATATTTAAACTTAGAACTTTTATATTAAACTAATATTAATAATATTTTAATATATTTTAATATTAAAAATATAAAGCTTTTATAATAAAATAAAGAATAACTTAAATTATAATATATTATAAACTAGCTAAATTTTATATTTTTAATAAAATTAAACAATTAATTTAATAAAACTTAAATATAAATAAGTTTTTTTTAANTTTTATAAATTTATTTATTTAAACGTTAATTAGTATAAAATTAGTATATTTATAAATATTATATTTATTTTAAGTTCGGCTAAAAAGTTATTATTTTTAATATAAATAGTATTAGTAGTATATTACTTATTTAGTTTTATACTGCTTATATTAATTTTATACTATTATTTATATATTAATTATTATTAGCTATTATAAATATATATAACTAAAAGTATAAGTTTAAAGCATTAAAATAAATATTAAAATAACTAAACAAATTATTTTTATACTTTTTTATATATATAATAATTATAGTATATTGCTATAAGCTATATAAATAGCTATTTATATTTATAAATCCCTTTTTAAAATAACCTATAATTTAGTACAATTGCTATACTAAACTAAAGATCTATTCTAAAGACTAAATTATATTAGAACTAAATGCTAAGGTCCATAGTCTATAAGCTATATACTTATACATACAAATACAGTAGAGCAAATAATAGTACAAAGACACCTGTCCCCAGGCAACCGTTCCTTAGTCAATGGGCTACCTTTCAGGTTGCCACATATGTAAGTACCTACCTTAGGTACATACATAAGTACCATATATGTAGGTAATAGGTAGCCCCAAAACTCACATTAAATGGGCAGGTACATAGGTAGCGTAACTGGCACATGTCAGGCACAGCATCAATGTATCAATGGGGCGTATGGGGGCAGGACAGCCTCCTGTATGTAGGTACTTACAGTACCCTCTACTACCTACATGTACACCGTACCAGTAGTGCCTGGGCAGGGCAGTATTATGTAAACAATCTAGACTCTTGGAAGCGGCCATTCGGTTCAGGGATTAGCCAACGCTCAACTTGTATCCATCTTTGGTAGCAAAATGATACCATGTACAGTCATGATCAACACCGTCTACGTTGCAACGATATATGCCCCGATATATGCACCGAAGGTACCCCACATGGACCGACGGTCAGCGCATTTTATCTGCCCCCGTCTTCGTTCCCTGATTATCCTGTCGCGACGCAACAGGTAGAGCGGCATCTCGGGCTGCCGGGGTTACCGGGGTTGCCGAGTTCTGAGGTCCCGATATAGGTCGTCGTGATCATTCCTGATACGGGACCCCACCTCCCCAAGAACACGTAGCTGATGATGGTGTGGGAACGTTAGGCGTAGATACTCTGTAGCCTTGTCCCATACAGCTGACCCGGTTCTTATTGAAGAGCCCCAAGGGCAGGCTAACTGCTGACCGGTGAGGAGCCTACCTTTCTTGGTGTCGACTGGACTGAGTTGTAACGCGTTTCAAAGGATACCCACCTGGGTTCTTAAACAATAGTGGTCTTAACTAAGCCTTGGAATCAAGTGCGCGTCACTCAAGCTTAATGGGACCCACGGGCTCGATGCTCATCGGGGGTTCAAGCTAATTTATGCTAGACACATAGCATAAAACCATATGGGCAGAGGAGGAATATTGGAAGTTTCATGGAACATCCTTTATAATACATAAGGTACCTTCTTTCTTACGAGGGTCTTCTCCCTAGGTTTACCTCAGCTTGTAAGTCTTGACCTTGGAACTGAGAAGGGTGGCAGGTAGGGCGGGTGCATTGACAACCATTGTCCCAATCCTATAGTACGAGTTCCGGTACCGCTTCACTAGCATCATGTACATGTCCCCATCGATCACAGCTAGTATGATGACTTCGTATCGAGCGCTTTGAATCCTCTTGAAAACCTTGAACGCATCAAGGTTGGCCTTGCTCGGATAAAGCCTTACTCTGCTTCCCGTGAATGTTAAAAGCTTGTTAGATGAACCGTCAAGGACAATTGCTGTCCGTAAAACAGCTGGGGTCCGGATGTAGAGGGACTTGTTATTTTCGACTAGAAACTGGGCATCAATAGCCTTATGGTAGACTGTAGGGACATCCTCTGGGCTGCTTTCTCCGAACGATATGGCAGTTTCTGTCGAGGACAGAGATTTAATATCCGAATCCTCATACAGCCGTGGCCAGAACACGGATCCCTCCCAGCCTGCCCATGACCAAGAGGGGAAATTTTTCCGCCTGCGGGGTGGTTTAGATCGGTGGTCATGGCGCCACCCAAGGCCCAGCATCAAGAACGCGAGATAGTCGACACCTTCGGCGCTCGGGGTAGCCTGTTGGGCCGAGTGGTCATCATCAGGGTGGAAAAAGGGAATCCCCCAGATATGCCGTACTGGAAATGAAGTATTGTTAGACTCCAACATCCTAATAATCCCACTGAAGGCAGTGAGAGAATCGTCATCAAACGTTAAAGTCCTCTGAGAGTACTGTTCAGCGCAGTAAACATAGGTAAATAGGTTGCTTAGTCTCTGAGCTTCATAGGTCGGGTCAGAGAGCTTCAGCACTACAAAGCCGAAGAGAGAGGGCCGAATCAGCGTCTGAGAGCCTGATCCCAAACCTAAAGTTTCTTTGTCAAATGCTAATATCTAAACTTTCGCAGCAGTTCATTGAAGCACATTCGAAATAGAGCTGATCATCTGTAAAGACAAGTCGACGCCTCGATAGGATTGCCTCCTGGTATGTCCAGCCTCTTGTAGACCAATGGGAGTTAATGATTGAATGGTGGGGTAAAGGTAGAGTTGATGTAAGTGTGAAACTATCACCATGAAAGGAAAACTGGTGAAACGGTCGCTTCTTAGAAAGACTTGGAAGCCCATAAGATTCGTCAGGTCCCGCAGCTGCAACAATAGTCAACTCGGCATTCATATAGACGGAGTCCATATGCATTAACTGTCGGCGTTTCGTCGCTTTGTTTTGGTTATCAACACAATACTTGTCAACCCACAGATACCGATAGCCAAGCATCAAGGTTACTTGAATGGAATCCTCGACAACTGGGGAAAGCTTTGCAGGTAGAGCGTGCCTATCCGGCGCTGTCAGTACATCGGCACGGTCGCCCCATACGTAACTCAAAGCTACATATAAAGCCCGAGAGTCAGAACCAGCGTCTAACGCATTTATGATCCTTCGATCTCGGCAATCGATCAAATTCAGCGACGACTCCAAGTACTCATTTGCTTGGCACCGAATATGCCGAGGTCTACAGGCGTCATGATGACTCAAACACACCTTCAACCACTTCAATACAACATCTGGTTGGAATTTCGTAGATACCAGACGAGGTATCAACTTTTTACCCTTGGAGATCTCTTGATCTTGGTAAACCAAGTAGCCTCTCTTGGAGAGCATATTCTCGATTATAGCCTCATTGGCCCCGCTGGGAATGAGCGAGAAGTCACTACGTTGCGGGAGGCTTAAATTGCCATTTTTAGCAGGATCTCAGCTTTAAAAA